>LPNX010769256.1:0-13784 GCA_001517045.1 Pseudotsuga menziesii | reverse complement strand
ATATATATATATATCGGCATATGCTGTTGGTACAAGCCACATTACCTATATATATATTTTGCTTACAACTACGAAAGTTAACTGACATGACAGCATGGTCACAGTATACTGGTTACGAGGGTTTAACCATTTAAAGAGTAGATAACTGGTTTAGAAAAAATAAATTCTTCTCCTATAAATTAGAAGCCGCGATCACTTCGGAGGCCAATTCTAGCCCGCTGTAGGTCAATTAAAACCGAATAGAAGGGAAATGATGAATACCACGATGCTTGATTGCAATCCGGCGAGACAAATTGAGAAGTTCAGGATTCTTCTTCTTCAGCGTCGCGATTTCCTGACAATTTGTCGCAAAAAACCAGATACCACCGTATTCAAACCAAAATTAAGCCCAAATCACCTAATTTCTGCGAAATAGAGAACGGGTCTTATCTGCTTAAGTTACCCAACCGTCATGCCTGACGACGACAAGGTTCGGTGGATGGATCTGACGCCAATTTGGGCAATGAAGAAGGAAAATGAGGCCTTGAGTTTATGTTTGGCAGTGTGTGAAATGGGTGCGAGCGAGGAGAGAATTAAATGAAAGGGACAAAGTTGGCTCACAGGGATCCAAATGATGGTGATAGATGCATGGATATTGCTTGCGCTTTCCTGCGATTGGGTTGGTATGGTCAGCGTTTCTAGGTAGCTGAGTCCTGACCACTATATTTGACATGTGGTGGTTAAATATGCAATGTTGCAGATCATGTCAGATAGTCATTTCCCTACTTTTTCAAGAATTATTCCCTTGTGTGATGGTATATCCTTCCCTTTCCCTGAATTATTCCCTTGTGTGATGGTATATCCTTCCCTTTTTCTCTTGCTAGAGAAGAATGGGAGGAGGGGTTGGGATAGGTTAGGTGCATCTATCTTTCTACTCATAATGTTTTGTCAATATAAACAGCTGATTTAAAATGATTATATGGGATTTTGGATGATTACAATAAAATTAATTGATTTTTATTTTTAGATATTGAGGTTTTATATATATAACAGAAAGGGAGTTGTATAATAGTGAAATTTTATTTTAATATAAAAAATTAATATATATCTATTGTAATTGTAGTAATTTTATTTTATTTTTTTTTCTAATAATTAAAAACATAAAAAATAATTTATAAATAAATATGTTAATATATAATTGTATTTATTGTAATTGTAATTAATTTCATAGTTGATTTTCATCATAAATATTTGAATAACATGAAACTAATATATATATATTAAGATAAGATAACTTCTTTGACATGAAAAATATATATTATTATTTTATTTAAACAACAAATATATTATTAAAATCATTTTAATTGTGATGGAATTTATACTTAAAAATAGTATGGTAGAAATCAAATATTATCACAAAATAAAATAAATTTTTAACATTATTAAAAAATTTCATATCTTATCTCATTTTTTGTGTTTGTGGACTTTAGGAAAGCTTTTGATATGGTGCCCACAAATAACTTGTGGAATATATTAGAAGAGCTAACGGTTCCTTTCGAGTTGAGAGTTGTTGCGATAAGGTTGTACGAGATTTTCATTGTAAAATTTAAGAGCATTAAGGGGTGGTCGAATGATATTAATTGTAATATTGGAGTTAAGCAAGGTTGACCCTTCTCCCCTACCCTTTTCGGCATATACATTAATAAGCTAGAAGGTTGTTTAGAAAAAGTAGGTTGCATTGGTACGACCTTAGTTAGTATAGACGTCATCATCCTTCTCTATGTTGATGATATGTTCTTATGGCAAAGTGCCCATTTGATTTTGATAAGTAATTAAAATTCCTCAAGGATTTTTGCTCTAATATGGGTACGAATGTTAACAACGACAAAACAAAAGTTATGATTATCAAGTCTAAGAAGGTCACTAATGCTAATTTTGTATATGGTAATCGTAACTTGGAGTAAGTGTCTTCCTACAAATATCTCGGAATTGATATTCATCACAAAATCAATTGGAACTATACCATTGAGAAAAAGATTAATGGGGGATGGAAAGCTTATTTTGGTCTTGAAAACAATTGTAAATAGTTGATATATTTGTAACTTCGGAATGTATTCATTTGTATATCTTATATTGTACCCTAATGTTCCTATCGGGAGAATCAGTTGTATTTCATTGTACCTCTATGTTCCTATTGGGAGAGTCATTAATATAATAAAGTCATTGAGGTTAACTCTCCGTTGTAAGTCGAGGCAATAGTCCCCATAATTGAGTTGAGGTTAACCCTCCTTATTGATCAGGGGGGGCAAAATCCCCACAGTTGAGGGGCACTAGGGTTATTAAACTCTCCTAGAGATGTTGGCCTTGGTAAGTAATTGTCAAGTCAGAAACTAATATAAATAGAGAGAGAGAGACTCTCTATTTGACACACACACTCACTTAACTAGGGCGCATGAGTGAAAGAGGACGTGCTAGCACAAGTGAGAGAGATCAGTTGTCAGAGATCATCTTTATGTTTTCGGGTTTTACTTTTGCTGTTGGTGCTCATTCTATCTCTAAGGAAGTTGTGGGATTTTCTCCTTTATGGTTTCCCCGAGGAAAATTCTTTGTGTCTCTTATATCTTGTGATTATTGATGTGCATGTTATTCTCTCAGATAAGATCCTAAGATCATATTGCTTAAATGATAAAAATCTAACATGGTATCAGAGCTAACCTAAGAAGAAGACACTATGCAGCTGCAAAAGCTAGGGCTTCTTATTTTTTGGGTCTCTCTCCACAATCCATGAACAAAAGGAGGCTAGGCTAACTCTCCATTGAAGGGCGCATCTTTTTGTTGAAGCAGAATTTGATTCCGAGCATTTTCAGTTTTTGCTGCGGGAAATTAGGGCTTTTTACATAATAGGAATTTTTTAGTGAGCCCAGCTTAGGATTGCTCTCCTCATCAAAATCGAAGTTTAGAGACCAAGGTCGAAGTTTTTGGTTGAGTAAAACTCTAGGAAAGTCAAACCCTAGTTTGACCCCGGGCCTGAAAAACCCTAAAATACTAAAACTGGTAGTTTTGGTACATTCGCAATATCTCAGGATTGAAGAAGTATCAGGGGCCGCATTTTTCACAGGCTGAAGATAAAATCCTGATGTAGCCTGTGTACAAATTTCAGCCTCAGTTTCGCTATATTTTGGGAGATATGATTCCTCCAAATCAGGATTCCAACCCCTTCCAGGATTCATCACTAAACAGGACACCTGGGGAGAATTGTTATATCTCGGGCGACGAAGGTCCAAATGAAATATCGCAAGATGTTCTAGATAGGGCACGGACTGTACTTTTTGTGGTAAATGTTTTAGACCCTGATGATGAAGCATGGACACATGGAAGTCCGTACAAGTTCTCTATATTGAACAGTCCTGAAAGAAGTCACCTTGGGAAAAACCTCATAAGTCCCAATTGTTGAAGCCAATTCCTAAAACCTGTGGTGTTGGAAATAGGACAAACAAGGCTACCTCAGCACGAGATTTCAGAGACAGAGGAGCAATACTTTCGGATATACTGCAGAAACAATATCAGGCATTTCTGTAAAGGAAATTGGAAAACTAGGGCTTCCTGTTCCGGGAGCTTCCCTCCATTGTTTTCAGAAAAGGAGTACATTGGACAGCTCACCTTGAAGAGGCCCATATTTCTATCCAGTCAGATCTGAAATATTCCAAGTTTTGAAAATTAGGGTTTCCCTAACAAACCCTAGATCGGCTACATCCAGAACTAGGACGGACACCTCAAATCGGTAAGATCTAATCTTTTGCTATTTACATTTGATGTTCTCATTTCAAAATGACCTATCACACCAGCTTGGTGAAGCTAAAAAATTATGAGCATGGAAGGATAGGATTTCACTGGTTCTTGAAGAAAATGAATTGGACACCTACATAAGTGGAGAGGTTCCAGTTCCATACGAAGATGAGGCTAAAATCCTTACACAAGAAGAACTTGGTCAAGGCCAAGAAGATAATTGTTGATTCAATGAAGGATCACCTTATACCACAAGTGTCTTCTCTAAAGACACCTAAAGAAATGATTGATTCCTTGACCAAGCTATTTTGAAGGGAAGAATATAAATCATAAGAAGTATAAGATGTCTATGATCCTTGAAGAAATTGACTTGGAACAGGATTTCAGTAAGAAAGGTCTAGGATCTAGAGGGAGATGAGGCTAAGGCTAGATCCAAGAGAATCATTGCAGATTCTATTAAAAATTATATCATCCCTCATGTGTCATCCCTAAAGACACCAAAAGGAAGTGTTCGATGCTATGATGAAGCAGTCGAAAAAGAATAAGATACTATTATAACCAATTTGAATGGCCTCCCAGGATCATGGGATTCATTCATTCAAGGAATGTGTGCCAGAAGGAAGTGATTACTTTCAGCAGACTTTGGGAAGAGTGCACACAAGAATAAGCTCGACTCATAATAAGAGAAAGAGAAGATGGGAGCAAATGAAGATCAAGCTCTCACGATTCGAAGAAGATCCCTCAAGCAACGAGGAATACAGAGGACTCAACTCTTGAAGAACCTCTTATCCATATTAGCATTTGGATAAGAAATGATGTTGTTATGAGTGAAGAAGATGATGAAGCTGAAGGCTCAAGAAGGAGTCTACCCACGAAACAAATAAAGATAAGTATTCAATTGTCATTTCATGATACTATTTTGTTATGCATTTGTTTGTATTCAATTGATGTGTTATGCATGATAGAATTTTTGCATTAATGACAGTATACTACTAATATGCATATGATGGGTAAGTAACCCATGGTGCTATACAACTCTCCATTGCTACTTATCTAGAATGAAACCTCTTTGCTGACATATTGGATTAGTGCACAATCTCAATGTTGTCATGGTAGAGATGGAAGGCATCTAGAAAGTTTCTGTGAGATATGGATGAATGTTGTATTGGCTAAAATAGTTGCATGATTATATCTTCATGCATAAAAAATTTCATTATATGCCTTATGAAATGTTTCTAACCATACAACTAATGCATTTGACTTGTAGGAAAGATCACGTACAATCGCCTATGAGAAAAGAAGGATGAGACTTGTTCCGAAGAACAAGTGACGACAATTCAAGAAATAATCCAAAATGAAGAATAATATGATGAGACTTCAAGAGGCCTCAGACACAGTGCAGTTATGTGACACTGTTGAGCAACATCATTGATGTAGAGCCTTCCAGCTATGAAGAAGCAGCCAAAAAGAAAGTGAAGGAGAGTACCAATTCAAGAAGAATGATGTCTAAGATGCGGTATCGTCCTGAAGAGAAGTCTGTGAGATACAAGGCAAGATTTGTAGCATGAGGTTTCTCGTAAAAGAAGGCATAGACTACGAAGAGACATTTGCAACCACTGGAAGTTAAGACACATGACAGACATACTCATGTGTGCGAATTAAAGAAGGCCTTGTACAATCTCAGAAGGAACTCATGGGATAACACATACAAGAAGAGCTTGAAGATCACCTAGAGTAATGAAAATCTTAACCTTTGCTACAAGGTTGAAGATGAAAGCCTATAGAGAATGATAAGCTCACAGATGGGTGCAAGAAGAACTTTTGAAAAGGTTCAAGATAGAGGATCTTGGTATCTAGTGACCCTAGATAGATACATAATATACTAGTAGCAGAGGAAGCTACTTGTCACTCCAATACATAATGTTTCAATATGTAGAGTATGAAAGGCAAAGGGAGAATGATGCTCCACTTCAGAGGGAGTGACTACAGAAGATCTTGAGATTCGACATGGTACAACAGGATGGATAGCTTACTGATGGCTCTAGGATTTACTGAGAGTAAAGCAGATTCCAACCTTTACTTCAAGGTTGAAGGTGGAATACCAGTGATGCTCTTGTTATATGTCGACAACTTGTTCCTGACATAAAAAGTGGAACTCATTAAAGTTGCAAGAAGGAGACTTGATGCCGAGTTCGAGATGAAGGACTTGGGAATGATGCACTACTTTCTAGGAATGGAGTTGTGGCAGAATGCAGATGGAATCTCCTTGGGACAAGGGAAGTATGTAGTAGAGATCGTGAAGAGGTTTGGGATGATGGATTGCAAGGCCATGGCCACACCTATGGCATCGAACCTAAAGCTAGAGTGATGCTTCATCAGATTCGGTTGATGCTACGATGAATCATCAAATGATTGGGTCCTTGATGTACCCGACGAATACGAGATCAGATATTTGCTTTACTATGAACACATTGAGCCAGTTCCTGATGGATCCGAGACATGTTCACTTGATGGTTGCAAAGCATGCAGTGAGGTACCTAAAGGGTACAGTTGATTATGGGCTCCAGTATGAGGCGAATCAGAACATTAACCTGGAGGGTTATGTGGATTCGGATTGGGCAGGCAGTACCATTGATAGGAAGAGCACTTCGGGGTGCTGCTTCAATATGAGATCAAGTGTGATCTCTTTGTTTAAAAGGAAGGAGTCCTACATGGTGCTAAGTACAAATGAGGAAAATGATGTTTCCACTTGCTCGGATACTTGGGAGATAGGAGCAATGAAGCTTCAGTTTGTGATCCATATCAAGATCTCTCAAAAGAGGGAGTTCTAGAATAGCCAGTGAGATAGGTTGTCTGAGCATAAAATCCTGGCGAAGCTCGTTGGTTGCTCAAACGTAAACAGTCATGTAGGTTGTCCTCGGATGTAATTGGTCCTGACGAAGATCACAGGTTATCCTTGGACATAATCAGCCTTGATGTGATTCTATGTTAGAAATGGTTAGAGTGAAGTTTGAGTACTTCAGGGAGAAGCTTGGTGTTCTCCAGATCGAGGTTCCTTCCAAGAGGAAGTGATGAGTCTGAGTGCCTTTCTAACATGGTGGTAGGATTGGTTCCTCCCATGGTTGGATATAAGTGTTGAGTCTTTCTGACATGAATGTTGGATGTGTTTCTCTCATGGTCAAATGTAAGAACCAAGCCCTTCTGACATGAATGTTGGATGTGTTCCTCTCATGGTCAGATGTAAGTGCAAAGCCCTTCTGACATTAATGATGGATGTGTTCCTCTCATGGTCATATGTAAGTGCAGAGCCCTTCTGACATGAATGTTGGATGTGTTCCTCTCATGGTCAGATGTAAGTGCAGAGCCCTTCTGACATGAATGCTGGATGTGTTCCTCTCATGGTCAGATGTAAGTGCATAGCCTTTCTGACATGAATGCTGGATGTGTTCCTCTCATGGTCAGATATAAGTGCAGAGCCTTTTTGACATGGATGCAGGATTGGTTCCTCCCATGGTCATATGTGAGTGTTGGGCCTTTCTGACATGGATGCAGGATGCGTTCCTCTGATGGTCAGATGTGAGTGCTGGGCGTGCCTTTCTTACATGGATGTTGGACGTGTTCCTCCCATGGTCAGATGTAAGTGTTGGGTGGGCCTTTCTGACATGGATGCTAGATGTGTTCCTTCCATTGTCAGATATAAGTGCTGAAGAAGATGAAGACCTACATGGAGGCTAGGCCTACAACCAGCATGAAAAAGGGCTAGCGCTGTATAAATTCCTATGATAAGAAGAATTGAGGGATAGTACCATTTGATCGAGATAACGGAAGTAGTGATGATGATGATGATCGAGTGATGATCCAAATTTGATCCAGTGACGAAGACTTGTGCTGATGAATTGTGTCAAGAGAATACCTTCCTAGTTAAGAGGGAGTGTTGATGTATTTGTAACTTCGGAATGTATTCACTTGTATATCTTATATTGTACACCAATGTTCCTATTAGGAGAATCAATTGTATTTCATTGTACCCCGATGTTCCTATCGGGAGAGTCATTAATATAATAAAGTCATGTAAAGTCATTGAGGTTAACCCTCTGTTGTAAGCCGGGGCAATAGTCCACATAATTGAGTTGAGGTTAACCCTCCTTGTTGATCGGGGGGGCAAAGTCCCCATAGTTGAGGGGCACTAGGGTTATTAGACTCTCCTAGAGATGTCAGCTCTGGTAAGTAATTGTCAAGTCAGAAATTAATATAAATATAGAGTGAGACTCTCTATTTGACACACACACTCACTCAACTGGGGCACATGGGTGAGAGAGGAAGTGATGGCACAAGTGAGAGAGATCAGCTGTCGAAGATCATCTTTATGTTTTCGGGTTTTACTTTTGCTACTGGTGCTCATTCTATTTCTAAGGAAGTTGTGGGGTTTTCTCCTTTATGGTTTCCCCGAGGAAAATTCTTTGTGTCTCTTGTCTCTTGTGATTATCGTTGTGCATGTTATTCTCTCAGATAAGATCCTAAGATCATATTGCTTAAATGATAAAAATCTAACATAAATAGGCAAACCTCATGGTGTGGGATAAAAATAAGTTTCTTTTTTAAACTCTCGACAATCCTATTATCTTGTACGGTTGTGAAGTTTGGGGTTACAGTCTCTAGAGAATATTGGAGAAAGATTGAACAAATCCAGAAGCATTTCATAACATATAACCTCAAAATTAAAAGCAATACACCCTACCCTATTCGCCTTCTAGAAATGGGTATTCCCTCCATCGAGAACATCGCTATGACTAGGTATCTAATGTATAAGTACATGATAACTAACATAGGAGACCATAAACCTTCTAAAATTGCTTTAAAATCTAGATAAGACCAACTATGACTCAAGAGAGGTTGGTATAAAGATGCCATGGGTTGGTTAAACCCTTGGAGGATTGACGAAAATGTCACTTTGCAAGATATCCATAACATTAAAAATCTTATCACATCTAAGTTTAAAAAGAAAATGTAGAGCAAGAAAGAATTCGAGGTTAAAAGAAAATTAAGATACTATAAGGAGGGCATTAACCTTGATTTGGAAGATAAAAATTATCAATCTATTTTAACAAGTTCGAAGAATAAAATCAATATAGTCAAGATGAGAACAAACTCTCATGAGCTTCATAGTGAAACAAGATGTTGGACGATTCCTAAAACACCGTGGGTGGAAAATATTTGCCATTTTTGTGAGACTACAAGCGTTGAGGATGAAAGTCGCTTTCTCTTAGAATGCTCTTCGTACACCCACGTTAGATCACAGTTTCACGATCTTTGCTAAAATACGAGCCTCCCGAACATTCTAACAAGTCGAAACTATGGTGACCTAAAAGCACTTATTTTTAAGCGTTTTAAACATAAATTTAAAATTTTACGATAATCCAAATAATGGTAATCCAAATAATCATCTTAAAATTCGATACATTAGAATTAGTCCAAAGAAATGTTAACTATCATAGTCATCATCATCAATACAACATTGAATATTCAATAATAATAAAAACTAAATCTATTGAAACATATTTAAAAAATCATAAATAAACTAGATGTTATTTTAAAAAAATAATTAAATATGTTAACTTTTTATACCTGCCCTCATATTGTAATCAATTGCAAGTCAACTTTGGTTGACTCACCTATTAGTTCAAAAATACATAAAAATTAAAATGTTGTCTATAATATTTAACTTTATAATTTTATAAATAATAATTTTTAATTATAATAAAAATGTATTTATTTGTGTTGTAATTGGCCAATCACAAATGATGTTAGCTTTGAAATTTGGTATCTGGTTTTCTGTTAGCTTTGAAATTTGGTATCTGGTTTTCTGATAACGAGTGGCAACTATGAAATCAAGAAACGTACCCCTGAAAAATGACCTGAAAAATGACATGAGTACAAGTGCGACCAAGTAATTCTGGTTGAAAAGACAAGTGAGACCGAATATAATTGGATATGGATGGATATAATTTTGTCGTTATTTAAAGAGACGTGCCTCCCACTTCGACTAAAGCTAAATCCGGACTCGTCGATATGCAGACCTTGAACGTCCTTTCAATCCATTGCCAACTAATATTTCATATACACATGATATGATATTGCATATCTGCGCACGAAGCCCCCTCGGTGCATGACATTTGTCTGTAATGGTGATTTGGTCTTTCAGGTATTTTAAATTCCAGAATAACAGCAATGCAATACAACGCACTGTGTGTAAGCTGGTCGTTCCTGAAGAATCTAATGTTTCATATACTGCAAGCATTGCACAGTTTTTTCGCTGAATGTTTATCAAATCACGCTGTGATTATTGCCCACAAAAATAATTGTGGGTGATTGCATCATCCATTTCAGAATCCAAGGCGCAAGTACGCTATGGAATTGTATATATAATCATGACAGAACATGCAATATACAGCTTTTTATGAATATATATCTCAGAGGTCTGTGGTATAGGTTTGATAATTGTGAGTGAATATGCCTTTGAATGGGATGATTAGCTAGCGAGATTGGATTTCATTTGGGGCTTATTTGTGGAAATTGGGGTTTGGTTTTATCCAGTTCTATTGAAGAAGCTCAGGATGAGGAGCAAACGTTTCACGGAATGCAACCTTACCATCTTCCTTGCAAAGTCTGCGGTTTTTCCAAGTCTCTCAAGTCTTGCTATAAATTTCCTGTGGCTCCCAAAACTCCTTACCTCTTAAGATGTTGGTTTGCCGTTCGAAATTCCACCGAAACTTAACGATTGTCCATTCGCTTCAATTTGTCTATTGAGACACCGGGTATGTTGAATATGATAAACCTAGCCTTTTCGACGACTACCATGTTAGCACATCCTGAAAAAATCTTTGTTAGTTCTGGCAATGTGCTGTATATTTGCTTGATCAGAACCTCTGAGATTGATTTTCCGTTTATCAATGCTATGGAGTTGAGGACCCTCCAAAAAGGCATGTATCAACTCGCTAAGCCAGGAACAATGTTGAGCAAAGAAACAAGAGTTGATGTTGGTTCAAATTCGTCGGTCAGGTGATCATTCTGAATGATATAAAATGCTTTACGCAGTAAACTCTCAGCTAGTAGTCATGTTAAAATTCATTGCAATTCATTTTCTTATGTATTTCCTGAAACTGTATGTCTATTTGAACAGTGGGGAGAGATTATGGAAGTCATAACAACTCGAGCTCAGTTCTCACTTCTTACATCTCAGATTTTTGTGTTTTCGTTGTAATTCTTAAAAGTTCGAACCGTGATATGTGGAGTACTATTTCAATGCATTACTCTTGTGCCATTGCGCTATGTTAATAAGTGAGCTAAATAATTTTTAATGATGAATCTACGCAGATATCCTCTTGACAAGTTCGACAGAATTTGGAAATCAGATCCGAGTATACAGACAGACAGGAAATGATTATTACCTTGTACATAATGTAGATTCGCCCAAGCAAATTTCAACAAACAATACAGAAGACCTTCCTCCAACTATTGTGATGCAAACGGCGTTGATAACCGGCAATGCCTCGATGATAATATCTGTACCACCCAAAAAATCATTACTGATCTTATATTTTGCAGAACTGTTGCTAAATATGACTGAAACAAGATCTTTTGATGTTTTTATAAATGATCAACCAAAACTTCCTGAACCCATTACTATAGTGCGAAATTATTCTGCGTCAGAGGTCCAACTCCAGCTAAATTTCACAGAAAGCACTTCTGTACTAACGAAGGCTTCTAACTCGAGCTCTGGTCCCATACTCAACGCTATGGAGTATTACGAGATCGTTGATACGCATCCGGCAACATACCTAGAAGATAGTAAGTGCCCTTATCTATGACACTCATATTGAAATCGAAGAATTGGGCCTAACCAAGTAATGCTTAACCTGCAGTTAATGCTATTGACGCTATCAAAACGAGCTTCGACATAAAAAGCTGGATTTCCAGATCCTTGCTTCGCTATCAGTTGGGACGGAATTGGCTGTGATAAGAGGTCTTCTTTTATAAGGATTTCGGAAATGTAAGTTAAATTTTAATTAATGTTTTCTAACACTTTTAATTGAAACTGCAAGAACTAAAGAACTGATCTTGTTGCTAGCAATCTGCCGAGAATGAATTTAACAGGATCGGTACCTCAGAGTATTGGACAATTGACTGCATTGGTTAACCTGTAAGAAAAACTCCATTTTTATGTGTACTCGTAAGCTATTTTTTTTTATCAAGAAAAATTGTATAGCGATTTATAATTTTCTTCCTGGTCCAACTTTTTTCACTGATGACCAACATTTTGGTTGAAATTAGATGTATACTGTCGTTTGGATGTTCACAAGTTTTCTTTCTATTATATGTAAATAAAATTGGTCATGGAAGGCTCATCCTTTCATGGTTGAAATTAGATATATACTGTCGTTTAGATCTTCACGAGCGTTCTCTCGATCATATGTAAATAAAATTGGGCGAGTTTCTCATGAAGTATCATACTGGAAGTGGGACTCATCCATTCTTATTGACATCATCACCAGGTCACTTGATACTAACCATCTGACGGGACCATTGCCGAATTTCACTAATTTAACCATGTTGGAGAGACTGTAGTCTGTAAGTACTTTGTTCTCTAAACTATAAACACTATCATTTTGATAAAGAATCCATTTAAATATTCGCTTATTTTGCAGACATCTACAAAACAACAGCTTGAACGGTAGCATTCTGGACTGGCTCGCTGGACCGAAAAACCTCAAAGAGCTGTACGCAGGTATAACAGGTCACTTGTTATAGTTGCTCTCAAAAATCTTTTGAGGTAGGTATAAAAAATTAATTTTTTTTTTCAAAGTATAACTTATGATTTGTAAAATATTTTTTTTAATTTTGTTAAAAAATTATTTTCAGTTTATTGGTGGATAGAAGATGATGTAAACTTTGGAATTTGGTATCTGGATTTAAGTTGACATGTGGCAACATGTGATGCGGAGCATGACGAGTGGCGCAGGATCTGAAGGATCCGAACTGCATGTCACCAAGATCCTAGGATTGACACCTGGCAAGCATTTGCCGTTATAAAAGAAGTGTTTACGGTACTGAGAAGCAGTTTTTGTTTATGCTAAGTTTTGCTCTGTTTTCTGTTTAATTAGAGAGAGGGTTCGAGTCAGCAGCTGGGCTCGAGAGTGAATGAATAAAGAGGACCTGCGTGTCCATGGGATTTCTGTGGGAAAATAAAGGGGGCAGAGTGCCCAGTAGATCGAAAGATCTGTACTGAATCTAAGTTGTAATACTCTTTTTGTTTTCATAATGCAAGGAGGAGTGGCCGGTTTCCAGTGGCCCCTGTCCTCTTCTTCAGTTCCTATATGAATGCTGTCCCCTGGAAATTGTATCCTGTTCAGTTTTTTTTTTCTTTATTTTGTTTGGTGAGCTGTAGTTGCAGGTATTCCCACTGAGAGTTGGGGTCTGCATTAGATTGGTATCAGAGCACACGATGGCTCAGAGAGGAGTCCGTCTTAACTGGGGTAGAAGAGGCAGAAGAAATGTCAGGCGGAGAGGACCCATCGATGAAGAACTGATTCGAAGATTGGAAACTATCGAAGCCAGATTGCCCCCAAAAGAATCTGAGGAGGAACTAGAGGTCCCTCGTGAGTGGCCCAGAGCTGCTAACCCGATGGAGAGATTGATTGAAGCAATAACCAAGCAAGGGACAAGAGTAAAGGTTGAAGTCCCTGATTTCAAGGGCGACTTGAATCCAGACCTGTTTATGGATTGGATTCAGGAACTGGAGAAATACTTTGACATGGAAGGGATCGAAGAGATGGATCCAAAGAGGACCAAAATCGTTGCATCAAGGATGAAGTCACATGCAGCCCTGTGGTGGGAGAACCTCCAGAATGCTAGGAAGAGGAAAGGGAAGGAGAAGATCAAGTCATGGCCGAAGATGTTGAAGCGTCTCAATGTTAAATTTATGCCCGCAGATTATCAGCAAAGACTCTTCAAGGAATACC
>LPNX010769244.1:161162-206849 GCA_001517045.1 Pseudotsuga menziesii | reverse complement strand
TATATATATATATATACACATGTATGTATGTATGTATATATGTATATATATATATATAGATAGATAGATAGATAGATAGATATATAGATACATATATAGATATAGATATATATCTATATATGTATCTATGTATCTATATATCTATATACATATATATGCCACGATGCGTCATGAAACTATAAGCACACTGAGGCATGCATATGTTTTTGATGCACCATTATACTGGAAAAATTTTAAAAATTCATATTTACGGTGTGTTTCATGTTCTTACGTACCAATGTAGCACGCGCCCTAGAACCCCAAGAAACAAAAATAAAAAACCGAACAAATTAATTTTCCATAAACTCGAAAATGAGTGAGAAATTTATTTTCAAAACCTAATTCTATATAGTGTTTATAAAAAAATTCCTAATCACTATTTCATTATTTTGCCGAAATTTCGGAGGGAGAGTTTTGGAAGAGAGACTTACAGGGAAGGAGTTTGAAGCAACCAAATTATTCCGAAGACTAAAATTTGTAAGGTATGATGAATCAAACAAAACCCTACATAGTAGGAATTTGAAGCATATATATTTTTACTATTTTTTGTAAGTAGGAAGACATTATATTAAATTTCAAGAAACTGCATACATCTATCTAGTTGTTAAGACCACATAATTCTAGTCCTTCATTATGACCCTTGCACTACCCAATTCCACCCTTTACATTTTCATATTTACAAAAATCACCCAGATTACCACATACATTTCCAAATTCAAAATACCCCTCCCCTATGGGGAAAAAATGGATTTAACCATCATCTTAACAATATTAGGACCAACATTTAGACATAACACAAGAGATCCTGTATAAAATCCTAGTAGCCATCGTATAACAAAAGAGGCATTCACAAGGAGAAAATAAGCCATTCAAGGAACCTAATATCCAGTCGAGAGGCTGACAAATTTCCTACAACAAAACACCCCCCCCATTAGTCAGTCATGGAAGGATGATATCCCCAAATGATGTGCAATTACATCAATTTTTGGGTGAGTAAGTCTGGAGTCCATCGGGATTTCTTTCCATAAATGCATTCACAACAGAATTTGAGCCCAAAATCCGACGACTTCCATGTCTGAAATTCAACAATAACCTGTCGGGTATTCGAGAACCTCAATTTTTTTTGTCATAGGTGGCATAACGTCGGATATTCGACGACAAGCCAAGGCCATCGAATTTCCTACGACAAGGCCATCGAATTTCCTACAGCAAGGCCGTCGAATTTCCTACGCCAAGGCCATCGAATTTCCTACAAAAAGGCCGTTGAAATTCCTACAGCAAGGTCGTCGGACAAGAGCCCTAGGATGTCAAAAATGCGACGACAATCTACCGTCGGAGCCACAACAGCTTCGTCAGATTGACATGAAATCCGATAATAGCTACTAGGTATTGAACATCGAATAATCGACGGGGTACTGTATATTAATAAATAAATAAAAATTGTATATTAATAAAAATTGCTCAGTTTGTATGTTTTCCAAAATTGCAAATTCACTGATTTCGATATCAACATGAGCTTGTCTCTTGGGTTTGCCATGATTTGAATAAGAGAAAATAAAACCATTTTATTAAACCCTTGCTCATAAACCAATTAAAAATATCAGGGACCTAATACTAATCCTCATGTGTGCTAGAATCTAATTATCCTCATGTTTGCTAGATGAGTCTTTGGAGTGCCTGGATCACATACATGTTCCTATACTCAGTCACTTGAGCTTGAATGTAGTTGGAACTACAATTAGAGTGTCTCCTAGTTCACTTAAGGTTCACTTAGTGTAGCGATGGGGTATTTAACTCACCCTAGTGAGTGTACATGCTATCATGAGGATATATTCACTCAAGTTAAACCTAATTAGGGTCCATAAATACCTATTTCAAATTTAAGTCTAGGGTGATTATTTATACTATCTACTTCATTCATTAAAGATTAATGAAATACATCATTCCTTCTTTTTATTTTATCTAATCTTTTTGTGTGATTATTAATACTAATACATGTGTTACATCAATTATTGGTTATTAATCCCTTTTCACATCTAAGCTCTCTATTATTTGTGCCTTGATCTATATATGCTCAAGTTTTACATGGTATTAGATCTATATGGATGCTAAACTAGTCAGTGTTTTAGCAATTGTTTGTCAAGGATCAATCTATTGTAGGTTGAAGAAAGGATTTTGCAACCCTCAAAGAGCTCTTTGTAGCCATGGATTTCCTATCTCCCAAACAGGTTCTAAACCCTTCAACTATTATGAAGGGAAATCAAGAGTAGAGATGCTCTCAAGGATGACGAGGCTCTATGGGTTCACAATGGATACAAAGGTGGAACCTTAGCAATTGAAATTTTTTAATAATTAAATAGAATGGATGAAGCATTCAGGATGCTTTGCTATACTATTTCTCCAAATATACTATACCCCATTAAATCGAAGAATAATCCAAATGAAGTTTAGAGTATGTTGTGCATTTATTCGGAACACGAGATGAAATGAGGAGCCATCAATTGGAGGTGGAACTCATGATCTTGAGACCAAGTGATTTTGACTTTTTTCAAGAGTTTTTCACCAAGTTCAAATCAGTTGTCTTGTAACTCAATGTGTGTAAGATAGAGAAGGATAGCTAGCAAATGATACTCTCTATTCTATCCAAATTGGGTCTTGATTATAATATCTTTGTTTCTACTTTCCATTCTACTAAATTGGCTCTTGGATCCTCCTACAAAATGCATACTTTGGATGTTTTTCTTGCATCCATCCTTCAAGAGAAAGATAACTTCTCACAAATGGGACTCCAAAATACCTCAATCCAAACTACTTCACAATTGGAAATGTATACCGTTGGAACATGAATTTCATAATTTGCTTCACAAATCCAATCCTTAGAATCACATTGTGTTGGTGATAGAAGAACTGTAATACAAAATATAAAGCAAACAAACCCGTCATCATAAATAGTGACAATGTCTTACTGTCTTTCCATTAGTGAGCTGAAGTTTAGCTTTATGGCTATTGATCTCTAGGACTTCTCCATCAATTCAGACTACTTCAGAATCTTCCACCCATACATGAGAACCAACAATAATGTTAATGGGAGCCGCTTGCATTGAGCCAAAAGATGCCAATGTCAGTAATGAATGAATGCCTTATTAACTCATTTAAGAGATTTCAAAACAGAATCTTGACCAGCAAGCATGCCCATGGCCTTGAAGGACCTTAACTCAATGGCCTGCTAAAGGAATTTGGCTTAAAATAAGAAATGCAACACATGCATACTTCAACAGCATAGAGCACGATGAAACATTGTATCTACTGATCTAAAAACTGCTTGAGAAAGAAAAACATGTTGATTCCTACTTGGAAATTAACAATCAGAGTTTGACAAAGGACTGTTTGAAAGTCCCAAGCTTATCATTTTGTACCTTTTGTATACTATCAGCACTACCAAATACCTTCTGTACCTTCTGGAAAAAAAATATTTTGATTCCAAGTACAAACTATAAATATTTAAAAAAAATAATGGTGAAAATGCTCCTACTTCTATTTTTTTGCATGATGGGCTTGGAAGAATTGTTATATTGTTATCAAAATCAAGGTGAGCCTATATTTGGCGTGCCCTATCCCTATCCTTGCTAGCAGTGACCGTATATGCTTTTCCTTCATATAAATGATCGATACTTGACGTTCTTGGATGTTGCAACCAGGCCTAACGTACACTCTATAAATATTTAGTCATATGGAGCTCTTTGTTCTGGCTACTTCATTCAAGAACTAGTTTAGGAAAGCATTCAAACATTATGTTAGAAAATCTCTCGCTAACAGGTTCACTTGTTTCACAACACTTGTCGTAACAAGAAAAAGAAGAGCGACGTAAGTATATTTGCTTGATGCGGTAGGAAAATCCGGTGTTCTCTTCTGCCCTCTTCTTCTTAACTGGGTGATATTTATTTAGGCTAGTCCCTTCACCACCAAGGTCCTTTTCTGGTGGAACTGAGCAAATAAATACTTAGCACTTCATGGATTCAAAGAGAACCTAGGACGGGACTAATTATGAAGCAACATAAAATATGTTTTTAGGAAGCCTATTAAGTCAACATGTTATCTCTAAGGTTGTTTGATTTTTCATCTTAAGGTTTTTTATTTTGATGAGTTTTTATTTTTAACTTTTGCCTTGTTTTACACTTTATTCTCTTTGATTGAATCCTATTATTTTTTATATTTTTCTTATTAATCTTTTGAAGCCTCAAAATCATCACTCATTTAAAGCCATGAACCTATGTTAAGTGCAAGAGGTTTTATATTATGAATTGGATTGTTAAAACTGGCAGCATTTTACAAATTGGCAACATTTCTTCAAAGAGTATTTCATTAAAGTTGTTATTCATAAGTACCGCTGGGTATTAAAAATGTGACAATGAAATTATGGTATATATAACATATTCATATTTGACAGACTCGGTACTTGGTATAAATACTCCTTAAAAGCAGTCCTGTGTAGGAAATAATGTGTTTCATCGTGTCATTCATTGGCTTGTACAGCTGTTTTGCATATGAAATTGAGGCACTTCATGTAATGAGTACTGGTACTAAATGGCAGGGTTGACAGATTGAATATGATATTCTATTTTCCCTAAAATTTGTCATGTTATTGTGCCCGAATGCTCTTTCAAACTTGGTGAAGACCATTTAGAGAACCGTTTCTATACTGTGGACATTTATTGTCCAGGATCTCGAAATTTGGATGACTAAAACAGTGAAAATTTGTGTACAGTAGTTCTGAAGTAGCAAGGGTCTGTTTTATTCCTGTATTCTCGTGCTTGAAGAGGGCAAGGTTTACATTGTATAGTTTTTTTTTTTGCATTTGAATGTAAACTGCTGCAGCATAAATTCTCTTTGGAAGTGTATAGTGTGAAGGGGTTGCATAAATGTCAAAGATAACAAAGGAAGAGGATTCAGAAATTGTGGTGAGAAGAAAACCAGGAGGCCTGATTTGCATATTGGAGCCCAATAACACAGAATGGATACTGAAGTTTCCAAGATTAGCCCAATTGATGAAGAATGCTGGATGGTTTTCTTTCTGTGAGAAATTACAGGGTTATCATTCACAGGTAACTATGGGTTTTATAAAAAAATATAACGATGAAATGGTTCAGCTCAAAAGCTTAACAGTTAGGGTAAATGAAGAATCTATTGCTGAAGCAATAGATGTTCCGGCACAGGGAGAAAGATGGTTTAAGCAACATGACTTTCAAGGAGATTACAGTGAGTTTTTAATGCCAGGTTTTGAAAAATTAGATTAGAAAAATGGTATCCATGTGAGCAAAATAAAACCTAGCTGGAAAATTCCTTTAGAAATGGTGCAAAAATATATTACATGCAATGGTCGGTATGACAGGGTTCTCAAATGCCATTTAAGGTTGCTGATGCACCTCAGTGGAAGCTTATAGCTCAATCTCCCATTCTACCTATTGAAAAGCTTACAGCTCAATCTCCCATTCTACCTATTGAAAAGCCTGCAAAAGATGATTTCATGGGTTCAGGGCCATCCAGAGCATACTACTCGTTCAGTATACCATCAGGGTTTAATAAAAGTATTGATTGTCTCACAATTGCACAGGGAAGGACGAACCTGGGAAACTCTACTGACAGAGCTAGGGTTCGAAGAAAATATTAAAGAGAAAGGAAAAAGGATTATGGAAGACTCAGACTAGCAAACAAAAAATCACAAGAAACAAATTGAAGCTGATGTAGAGGAAGGTAAGAGTTTTACAGAGAAACCAATGCAGAAAAGTTTGTGTCCTAAAACTTCATTCACAGATGAAAACCCTGAAAAGTTAAGTGTTATGCTAAAGAATATAACTTCAAAAAATGAAACTTATAATCAGTTGTTGAAGTTAGAAAGCAAGGATGTAAAGCCTAGGACTAGGTTAAGAAGGAAGTTGCAGTCAAAGATGAAATCAACACATGAAGACTGTGATGAAATCATGATGATAGATGGTGCTCTCAATGAAGAGACTGTACATACATCTAAAGGTCAGTATTGTTCAGATAATGATAAGTTCATTGATGTTCAAGGAGTTGCAGGGTCTATACCAGAAGTATTTTGCACAAACAAACAAGTTGATTCAGAGGATTGCTCAGCATCAAGGATTCTACAGGAAGATGAGGTCCATATGAAAGAAGAAGACCTTGAAATATCTCCAGAATTAAACCAAGTCAAGAAATCTTTGCAGACATACAAGGAGCAAACTAGATTTTTACAAAACATTAATGAAAAGTTGATGACAGCCAATAAAAGACTTCGAGAAGATCTGGAGGATAAGGAGGCAGATTATCAAAAATTGTTGTCAATATCTAAAGATATTCTAAAGGAAAAAAGAACCGTCTAGAAGCAGCTCGAACTCATGAAGGCTCGGATTAAGGAGGTCCTAGGTTTTAAGTGATTTAACTATCTTGGCAGAGGCTTCTAAAAGTCTTTAGATTTAGAGTTATAGCTTGCTTTTGAAAGCAATTTTGTTTGTTGACAGATGTCTATTTTATTTTACACTTGTACTAAAAATTGTTTAAAGGGGATTGACTTTTCTATTTTTGAAAGAGCTTGATCCATAGAAGTAGGATCTTATAGCTATCTTAGAAAAGCAAATATTTTGTATATAAGGATAGTCACTAGATGAGAAAGGGGGGGTGGCAATTGGAGTGATGGAGATCCAGTTTTGATAACATTCTGTATGACATGAAATACTCTACATCTTCAATACAGGTTCTGCTTTGATATGAGTATGATTATGATTTGACTGTGTATCTTATGAATTGTGTTTCTTATGATTTATCTTGTATATGGTCAATTGAATCCCATTACATGATTCTTATGGTGAAATACAGTTATCTTTTAAACTTTTAAAAACAGAGTCAGTCTCATTTCATAAATTCATGATCATAGTTCCTTTGATATTGGATTTTGTATCTTGTTTTATGTCATACAGTTCTTTAATGATTATGTGATTTTCCTATAGCTTTGATTACATACCAGCCCAGTTTTTTATCTTGATTTCATTGAATTATATTTTTGAAAAAGATTTCTTTAAGCTTGAACCCCTGTAGTCTAGGTTCAACTTTAGGGATAACACAACATATAGGGAAAAGGACATCACACAAGATTTGAGAAGGTGAGTAGGTTTTCATTTTTATATCCACTACATATATTTTTTATACCAACCTTGTAATGCTAGAAAAATTATAGCATAGCTCATATTCAAACATAGATTGTATGCGGTTGAAGTGAATAAAAAAATGAAAAATACCAATTCAAAATATTAGGAACTTCATTCCTCGTAATTATTTGAGTATCATGTTTCTAAAATATAGTTAGAGCATCCTTCCTTGCCTTAGACAGAGCCAAAGTGTGTGCAACAAACCTGAGCGGTGAAATAAATTCAATACCATAGCCTCATGATGGTTCAATGTCACACTTAGTTCAAATCTTAGCTTTATTGCATCAGCTGCTCCAGGTAGTTCAACAAGTTCAAGGTAAGCTTGAATATTTGCATTTGTTGTTGCCTCTCTTTGCACCCAATGCTTCCTATGTTATTGTTATTAGATCTAGTTTTATTACAATAGATGCTAGACCATGTTGCGTTGATGACCCTGGTGATGGGTCGAAATCTCAACTATGGGACTACATCACTTTGCATCTCAGTATATCAAGACCAAGAATTGCATCACCCCTCTAAAAGAAAACAATGCCATGCTAAGGATAAGCAGATGTGAATATGTGTAAACATGCATAGTAGTAATTAATTTATACCCTTTTCTTGGTCCCATATAGCATATAATACATCATTTCAGTTAACTAAATCAAACTCATTTTGGCCATCCGTGGCTCATTAGGTCAAATCATTTTTAGATCATATGTTATTTGCAGCTAAAGAAAACTAGCACACAAAAAGTAGGTACTCTACCAAATCTATCACTGATTTCTCACCCTTGGGAGTACATATTCATGTATTTCCCAGTGTCCTTACCACAAGGCTAATAAAACATTATTGCATCTCTTTTGTGGTTTGCAGATTCTCCAAAATGTCTATCCAAATCCATGTAATAAGATTACATCAATTGAGAAAGTAGTCGCACTATTCAAATTTCCATCATGTCTTGGATGAATTCTTTATTTAATGGACAAATTTTAGTGCCTAGCCTTGAGAAGATAGACCTTCTTTCAGTAGTGTATAGTTCAAATTTCAATGCACCATTGCAATATGCTAAAGAGTATGTCAGCAAGTACAAACACAAGAGTATGACACAGTGGATGCTTGAACTAATGGTAGGTTCTTTGGGGCTTAAATCCATGTGAACATGCAACCTAAGATATCTAATAAAGGGAATGAGCAATGTTAGAGTGTGGAATGGTGCACACTGGAGGGTGCAGTGACATCGAACTTCGGGTGTAAAGAAGGCGCTGAAAATCAAAATCATAGTATAGTGGCGTTTGGTGGGCGGTGGGCACTGTTGGTAGTTGGGTTGCAATTTTATCTCATTGTGACATCACCTTAAACTTACATTTGGGGCCACCGATGTCGTGGAGTCCTGGAAACTAGCAATTCAGTCACTTCTTATCACCCAACAAAATTTAAAATTCAAATTAAGGTAAGAAATAAGCCTACTTATTTTTGTTGGTTGGCTTGCACTTTTTATGATGTAGCTAGTGAGCCAGTGAGACTTACCCATCAGGAAGAGAGGACAATGAACCACATTCAAATGGGAAACCTTGGTGGGGGAAATAATAGTGCCCCATTTTTCCCAACCTAGCAAGCTCTCTGTGATCAAACATGCTACTTTTGATGAGTGGTTGCTATTGAGGGTATCTATTTAGTCAAAGTCACCCAGGTCTTGAACCTAAAATAATTTAAATAAAATACTGCACTAGCACAGGTAGTGAGCCCACCCATTTTTGAACTCAGGTAATCATTGCTGCCAGTGTTCACACTTGCAACTAGACCATGGTTGGATGGAATTTTGTTATAAAATTCTGTTGATTAACGAAAATAACTATTTATCCATTTCAATTAACTCATTTAATGAAATAGAGAAGGACAGATTATATGTTTAGCATTTAAGACTTCATATATGGTCCCACCTAAGGTTCCTATATCAAAACCCCCACAGAATTTGCCAGCATAACCTTTGATGAAAGTTCAACATACCATTGTCAATAGCTAAAAGTTTACAATAAATTAGGATGTAGTAAACAAATACATGCCTAGCATAATATATAGTAAAAAACAAAATGCAATGTTTTGCACTTTTGCATTCTCTTTGGAGAAAGAGTCAAAGACTAATGGATAATATATTAAAATGGAATTCAAAGGATCATTTCTGGATTACCTATAAAAACTATTGCTTTCATGTCGTGTCTTTGCAAAGCTTCATCGTATTTCTCTTTCAAACCTAGCAAGAATGCAAAGAGAAGATGTTGGAATACATGAGAAAACAAAAAATACATTCACTTATTCCATGCAAAGCATACAATGCTTACAATATCAAAGCATACTTTATGCCTACACAACCACTGAATATAAGTTCCTAGTACATAATAGTCTATGCCTATTATGCAATCTAAGTGTAAAGAGCCTACTGCCTAGTACATAATTGTATGACTCACATATAAGTGCCTAGTATGCATAAACTATAATAATTGTACTCAGCATTATTCATATAAATGCCTAGTATACATAAACTATAGATTACAGTTTACACTCACAGGCAGTAGGCTCACAGTTTTTGTTTATCCCACAATCATATTCACATGCTATAGGCTAAAATGATATACCAGGTGTTATCCCTAAAGTTGAACCTAGACTACAGGGGTTCAAGCTTAAGGAAATCTTTTTCAAAAATATAAATCAATAAACTCAAAATGAAAACCAAGCTGGTATGAAATCAAAGTTGTTGGAAAATCACACAATTATCAAAGAACTAGGTTGGTATGTCAATCAGAGCTATAAGAGAATCATGAAATCATACAGGAACTGTATAACATAAAACAAGACACAAAGTCCAATATCTCAGTAACTACGATCATAAAGTCATGAAATGAAACTGCCTCTGTTTTTTGAAAGTATAAAGGATAATTGTATTTCAAAATAAGAATCACTGTAATGGAATTCAATGGACCATATACATGATAAATTATAAGAAACACAATTCATAACACACACAGACAAATCATAATCGTACTCATTCAAGGTAGAACCCGTATTGAAGCTGTAGAGTATTTTATGTTATACAGATAGTGATCAAAACTGGGTCTTCATAACTCCAAAAATGCCAACCCCTTTGTCTCCTCTCGAGACCCTTTTAAAAATACCAAATATTGTTTTCTTGAAGCTAACTATAAGATCCTACATCTATGGATTGAACCTCCTCAAAAATAGGGAATTCAATCCCTTTTAAAAAGTATTCAAGTACAAGTGTAATATAGGCAATACATCTGTCAAATAAACAACATAACTTAAAAGCAAACTACAATTCAACTTCTAAAGGCTTCTGGAAGCCTCTGCTAATGTAGCTAAATCACTCAAAACCTGGGAACGCTTCTGCAGTCTAGCGAATTCAGCATCCTTATTGTCCTCCTTGTTCTGAGCTTTGACTAGTTCTAGTTGTTTCTGAATGGCTCGTTTCTCCCTTAGAATATCTTTAGAAATTATCAGCAACTTTTGATATTCTGTCTCTTTATCCTCCAGATCTTCACGAAGTCTCTTGTTGGCTACCATCAATTTTTCATTTATGTCTTGCAGATACCTGGTTTGTTCTTTGTCTTTTTTCAAAGACTTCCTAACTTGGCTTAGTACTGGAGATATTTCCAAGTCTTCTTCTATTATATGGACTTCTTCTTCCTGTAGAGTCTTTGATGATGAACCATCATCTGGATTATCCTGCTTGTCTGTGCAAAAAGCTTCTGGTATAGAGCCTGCAACACCTTGAATATCAATAAACCTTTCAATATCTATACCATACTGATCCTTTGATGTATGTATAGTTTCTTCACTACGAGCATCATCTATCACTACAACATCCATGGCATCTTCATGTGTTGCTCTTTCCTCTGTCTGCATCTTCTTCCTTAACCTGGTTCTTGGCTTCTCTGTCTTGAATAACTGTTTATGAATTTTACTCTTTGAAGCTATACTTTTCAGCATAACACTCAGTTTTTCAGGGTTTTCATTTGTGCAGGAAGCTTCAAGGCACAAGCCTTCCTGGATGGGTTTCTCAGCAGTATTCTTTCCTTCTTTCTCAACAGTTTGAACTAGTTTTTTAGGACTTGTTGTTTGCTGGTCAATTATTTCCATCATTCTTTTGCCTTTCTCCTTAGGGTTGTCCTTAAACCCTAGCTCTGTTAACAAGGATTCCCATGTTCTTCCCTCCTTTTGCAACTGAGCTAAAATCAATAGTTTAATTAAGCCTTGATGATAGACAAATCGAGCAGTATGCTCGGGGTGGCCCTAAACCCTGGAAATCATCTTTTGGAGACTTTTTAATAAATAAAATGGGAGATTTACCTGTATACTTCCATTGATGTGCATTACCAATTTTAGATGGCATTTTCACACTCTGTCATACCTGCCATTGCATGTGATGTAATTTTGTATCATCTCCAAAGGAATCTTCCAGCCTGGCTTCATTTTGCTAACATGGACACCATTTTTCCAATCTAGCTTTTCACATCCTGGCATCAAAAATTCACTAAAATCTCCTTGGAAATCCTATTGTTTAAACCATTTTTCCCCCTGTGCCGAAACGCCTATTGCCTCAGCAATAGAATCCTCCTTTACCCTAACTGTTAGGATTTGCAGCTGAACTTTCTCATCTCTATAATTTTTAATAAATAACATGGTTACCTGTGAGTATTAACCTTGTAATTTCTCACTGAAATTAAACCATCATGCTTTCTTCATTAGTTTAGCAGACCTGGGAAATTTCATTATCCAGTCTGTATTGTTTGGCGCTAACCTGCAAATGAAACCTCCTGGATTTCTTTTCACTGTAACCTCTGGCTCTTCTTCATCTGCTACCTTCGACATTTAAAACCCTAAAATAATTCCAATTTTGTTGTATAGACAGACCGGGCTTTAAATCACAGACAAAAAAGCACACCCACTAAGCTTTGTTGTGGTTACATCTGTGGCAAGTCTTCACTCCATGCTAGCTCTGGCCTGTCAATCCTTTTTTTTAATAATGCACCTATGCTTGTGCTAGTCCTAATTAGATTGATCTGCAAGCCTAACAGAGTGAAGATGACAGTGAGGATAGAACCTCAGGCCTCGTCGATCTTACCCTTAAACCTCTGTCAGTAATGCAAATCAACAAAGCCTTTACACTATACTGCCCTGAACAAGGAATTCTTTGCTGCAACCGCTTGCTTTGAGATGCAGGGAAGTGTATATGATGCAATACGGACCCTCAAACATAAAATCTATCAGGGTTTGAAAACAAACCATAACTGCTTCAGACCCTAGTGTTGCTGTTCGTAATCAATGAACTTTGACAGTATACAAACAGGTCTCCAAATATCCTTCTCCAGTTAACCAGCAAAATAATGGGACAGATTTTTAGGGAAAAGAGTGAATTAAGTTGATTCTACCACGATCAGTACTAACATTCATTGCATGTAGTGTTCAAATTTCAAAATGATAACAGGTGTACCATTTCATAAATGACACGATAAAACCCATCATTTTATGGACAAGGGCGCCTTTAAAACATATTCATACCGAATGCCAAATAATCATGAATATAACCAAAGTTTATTACCCCTTTATACTCCATGGTATTTATAAACAACAAACTTTTTAATGAAATACCCATTGAAATTCTGCTGCCAGTAAGTAAAATGCTGTCAGTTTGGATAATGCTACCAGTTTTAACAATCCACCATATAACATACAATCTCTTGCACATACATAGGTTCATGACTAATGAATGAAGATTTTGATGATTCAGAATACTAAAAGAAAACCATAATGGCGTTCAATCAAACATAAGGTGTAAAACAAAGCAAAATTTAAAAAATAAAAACACATCACAGTCAAAGATCTTAAAATAAAAAGGTCAAACAACCTTAGAGATAACACCAGGGAACGATAGGAAACTAGCTCTTGGAATGAGTAAAAAATGACCTAAATGTTCCCGGAATGTACCCTACTCTCCAATACATTTCAATCACTTTGGGGACATTTTGTTCTTGCTCCCAAGCTCTTGGAAATACATGAATGACAAGATTGGGTTTTCCATTGGTCCATATTGGGTCTCTTCCTTCTTTGGAATTTTATGTAGGGCTATAACATCCCCATTGAGTACAAAGCTTACCCTTAAAATATTGAAACATGGAAGCATACAAATGTTATGAAGCACTCCTAAAGCTTCAATAAAGTGTAAATAACCATTCTATTTTTATCAAGCCCTTGAAATGTTAGTTGAGCATATAAGGCATGCATAAAAAATACAAGCATGGTTGTCTCACTGGGATGATAACAAGGGCATACCTTGGAGGATGAGGACTAGGCACTCAGAGGAGGGCACCTAGCCCTAAGAGCATGGGACCATGTGACATACACTTGGGAGGTTGGATACTTGACTTTAGGATGCTTGGGTTGAGGAGCATACTTCATGGAGGTTGGTTGTGGACCTAGACACATGTTTAGGAAAAGCATTCAAGCAAGTCACTACCTTATAAGTTGGCACACATGTCGAGGAGTGCTGGGCACAAGAGGACATGTGGCACACAACCAGAGGCCACATGTTTACCATCAAGATTTGAGGCCACATGTTTCTCATAGATTCTGCACAAGTTATGCCACGATAGGCCACCATATTGTGAGTTGTCATCAAATCGGAATAGGGCAAGGAAGCAATGCCAGAAGGAGAGAGTATGAAACACATCCAAATTGCTCAGATTTATACCATTTTCAGGAAGGACATGGGATAGAGAGGTGGAAAAAAATTTGACACAAAAGAAAAGAGAGTTTTGAAGGTAGCCATCATTATAGAAAGTGATTTGAAGTTTTAGTGATGGTTGGTTGTAGGTGCCCTTTCATCCCTGTTGTATTTTGAAAGTTAGTAGTTACATGTGATTAGCATAGATATTTTTGTACGCTTTAATGAAATTATGCCTTGATGTATCATCCAACAAAAGGCAAAAAACTGTAATTTGAAACACAACTGAATTAATATAAGACTTACACCTATCTAAGCTTGTTTACTTTTTCTAAATGCAACTCTATAGATAGTGACACACCATCCAATTCCATTGTTGCAGTACCATTTATCTTCACCTTAAATTTTGATGAACCTATCACCTTTTCTGATGAGGGTTGACTGCCAAATTTTATAGGGGAAACTTGCTCATGCTTGGGAACAGACAACTGCTTTGCTAATTTCCCTTGGTTAAACTTCTCTGATCCAGACTGCCCATGATCTTTCTTAAGGCCTCTGTTATTTTTCTTTGTTGGGGTCACACAGGATTTCTTCACCCTGATTCCCTTTGACTTGTATTCATATTTCTCAGTCTCACCCTTTTGTGCAACATAAGCCTTCATAGGAGGTACGCTGATTCAATTGACTTGCCTTGAAGTTAAATTTGAAACATCTTGCTTCTTTGGATAAGGTAGCACTGGTGCAGTCACACTCTGTAGCTTGTGTTCTTCCATTTTTTTATCAGTCAATGATTTAGTAGACATTTTAGCATGTGCACTCCTATCATCCTTATCTCCAATCTGCCATTTATCCATATGCTTATATGACATTGAATATTCAAACCATGGATCCATCTGCTTCTCCTCTACCCATTTAGTAGGTTCTGAAGAAAACCTTATAAAGGATTGATATGAATCTCAAGACACCACAGGGTTCTTACTACCTCTTGTTTCTGTTTCTGTTGCTTCTTTTTGGATCAATGTGTCTACTTTGAAACATTACTCATTTCCCTTAACTGACACCTTGTCAGTATGAAAGCATTTAGTACAAAAATTTTCATCTACAGAAATCTTGTATGCGTCATCCTGTCCAGTCACACCAGTTGCCACTGGCTCCACTAAAGCAGTTGCAGCCTCTGCAACACATGTAGACATAGCTTCCTGAGCCTGATGACATTGTTTAGAGGGAGGAAGGGAAGCTTCTCAAACAATATTTATCAGCCTTTGGTGGAAAATACATGGCCTTTCCATGAGCGTCAATAAAAAAATTTGGATTCGTTAATCCATCTCTCATCCATATCCGAGAATATGGAAGAATTTAATGGATAAGAATTCATATGTAAGTATTAAATCACCTCTCTTATGGAAGATACATTATTATATTACCTTTATTACTGATATGCTTGATCTTTCCATTTCATTAAAGCAGTTGTTTTCACATATATAATAGACTAGGTTGGGCCCACTCACACTTCCCATCCCAAACTATTACATGGATGGCGAAGCATACATTGATTAGAATTACCAATACGAATCTATACCTCCTGTTATCAGTCCCGGACATGCTCCAATGGCTTTAAGTTATGCACAAATTTATGCATCCATTGTTTATAACTTGAACTCCCTACGGTGTCCAAATAATTTAATACTTCTCTACATGCCCACATGGATCTGAAGTACCGCCGAATCACATGGACCAATGATCCACACCCGAACTATCTATTGCTGGTGAAACTACGGGGAGCAAAAATCTTGCCCAGATTCTAACAGAAAGATCAATGGTAATAGGAGGCTTACTTAGGGGAAAGAGAAATGAGCTTAAAAAAGGGGCTCCACGTCCGAGCATTTTTTACTTTATGAGCACGTGACACTATTATTGAGAGGTTATACATCACTATGGAGTTCAGATCAGATTGATTTATTTGGATCAACTATACGTTGGCACATTTAACTTGAGCTCAATTTCCCAGTTGTCATTTCTATAAACAATAAATTTGTTTTATCTGTGAAGATTGATGAATGACCTATTGCCTAGCACCAGTCATTGTCCCAAACCTAGCAGTTGTTCGAGATCGAAATAGTGATAGAGACGTGAAGACATCTGCCATGTGGAAAATCACCTTCAGTTTCAATACTGTTAGAACTTAAGATATTATTATTTATCAAATGGCATTCATTTAACACACAAGCATTATCCGATGCCGTATTTTCTCCATTGTTGTCATTGGCACTTGATATTTTCTCCTTCTACAATTTTATTGGTTTCATATTCAGCTTCAATTCTTTCCTTTTTTACCGAATGCAAATGTTCATCAAAGTTAAGTTTATGTTTCCTTGCCTTGATCTATGTCCTTTTCTTTCGATGATCTACTTCAGATAATACTTCAAGAACATTTTCTTCTTCCGTGCAAATATTTATTTTATTTGATTATCTGATCTCTCTGGTTGAAATGTCCTTACTTGACTTCCACTGAGTTCACGGTCACGTTGTCTATATAATTGGTTTTATAATTATGTCAAACAGTTTGTAGGCTCCTTCTTCTTGACACGACTAAGTGTTGCTTGTTTCACCGGTTTCATCAAATAGTTCACTAAGTGTTCCCGTAGGATGCACTAATCTGCTGCTATAACTTTTTGAGTGACTCAAATAGGTTTATCTCAGACCTCCCTCCATTTATTTAATAGAACTTTGATTCATTCTTTGCCATATATAAATACAAGATGAGATTGAATGGTAACGACCCACAAATATGATAATAAAACAAAGTCAAAACTGTAAACACATAGATTTAGTTACTGCTGTAATGGACTGTACATATGAAAACATATGAAGATCTGACCTGGAGATGGTCTGTTTACACACAACATTAATAGAAGTACTTCTAGGTAGAAAAATGCAGTTAAGTGACAAATATTCTCCTCCTTTATTTGACCACGACTTGCTGGTTTTTATATACTGGGATTGTTGTTGAGATGGCAGCTCCTTTCTTGTAATGGTTACACCTTGTAGAAACCCTCTGTGTGTACCATATTTCTGTAGATTGACTTTGAATCTCAGTAACCTCGTCCTGATAGTATACAGTGTCCAATCTCCCACAAACAGACGGGTTAAGTGCTTGGATAACAGAGTAACATGAATGAACATGCCCAGGTGTATGTGTTTCTTCTCTAGTGAAGTGACAAGGTGAAAACAATCATCTTCTATTCTCTTTTAAGTGTGCTATCTCTCAAATGAGGAGAGGATCTCTTCCCTTTCTGTATTTCTCAAAACTGCTCACCCAATGCGCCTCTCTCAAAATTTCCACAACTAAGATAATCCAACGTTCTTATTCCTTGATGTTGTGTTTAAAGAGGCAATGCCATGCCCTTTTCCCTGTAGATGGATGAAGATACAAAATAGCAAAGGGAAAAACTCCCAAACTGGTGCGCTAGTCTATGAATTACCTGATCTGTTCAAGCCACTCCTCCATTGGGTTCTGTCGCCTACATCTAAATCAGAATATAAATCTGTGTTTGAATGTGCATCTGAAATTGCATCTGGAATGGGCTCAGTGAGATGGTCATGAGATTGAACCTCATCCAGAGCACATCGCCCACATAAAAAATAGGATGATCCACCGAAAACTCATTTTCCCCCTTCTGAGTGGAAGAGGGACTCTGGCCGTTGACGACTGCTTCGAGATCCAGTGATACATTCGACCCACCTCTCTATACTTAAGGTTGAGCCAGATAGGTTATGAGCCCCTCCTTAGAGATAAAGGTGGGGATATTACCGTGTTTTAAGGTGTGCCCGAAGGACCGAAGGCCTCATATTAAGGTCCTTATTAGAGCTAGTGATATGAAGGAAGGTCTTTAACCTGAGATTCGAGAATGGAATTTGGAATGAGTAGTGGGAATCGACAACTAAACTAGAGATTGTGAACCAGAGTTGCTCATTCGGATAAAGCCGAAAGATCTTTCAACTTGAGATTCAAGGTATAAATAGAGGAGATCAAATGGCCTTTCAGTTTGATCACACTGGGAAAATGGGGTTCCCTCTAAAAATTTGTGACTTTAAAATTCCCTCCCATATTTCAACCTTGCCACCAAATTTGTCGGCCTTTCGAATATTTACCACCACGGTCACACCATTTACACTTTGAAGAGAGTAACGGCTATTACATAAACATAAATCATATGACCATGGGATTTATTATTCTATTTGTCACACCTAAGCTAATTATTTAAAAAATGACAACCCCTAAAATCTATATGTTTCCTTCTCCAAGAAAAATTAAATAAAAAGGAGTATGACATTAAAGGATATTATCTATTGGAAAAAAAAATTAGGATATGATTCCTTGTCTAAATATGTTATGTTCCATAATGCATAACCATGAGAGAATATTTTACTTAAATAAAGTTTATAGTTTTGATGATTATATTTAACATAAATATCTATAATTGAGAGCTAAATTTTAATTTTTTGGAAAACCTTACAATGCAAAAGTGTCTATGGGTTTAAGAATTCTTCTAGGGAATCCCTTTACTCTAACAAATGTATGTAAAACCAAAGCCTAATTAATCTTGGCAACTGGATCTCTCATAATTGGAAATAAAATATTGGCTAGACTCACATGGTTGCTTCAAATTATTTTTGGATGGTGCCTTTAGAGGTAACCCAAGGGTAGCAAGAGTGGTATGGACTCACATTATCCCTTAACGAAATATAGTAGTTAGCTTCTCTTAGGGGCTTGGAATTGCTTCAAAAAATCATGCGAAACTATATGCATTTGGATCAATTTTATTGCACAAGCTTAAGATCAAGGAAATAGTCTTGGGGGATTCTTTATTCATTGTCCAACAAATGTATAAGAAAGTGACTACGAAAGGTACTCTGTTCCAAATAAACATGCACATAATTTATCAAAATTTGGAGGGGATTGGTGAGGTCGAGTTTTATCATTTGAAACAAAGCCATACTCAAATTGTTGCAAAAAGGTGATTGCAACATTGTATTTGGACAAGGTTTTCCTAGTTAAAAAAGAGGACCCCGTGTTAGGTAATGGATTCCTTAGTTTTTATGCATCACAACATCAAGATTAAAGGTCTCACAGTTCACCACTTTGGAGTAATGCATGAGAATAACACTTAGCAAAATTGTGGATATGCATTATTGGCTGGTCTTCTCAACATTAATGGATTGTGCAAGGGAGGTTTTACTTCCCCTCATGCACACTACGCCTCTCCTCTTTGAATTTATGCTATCATGGTGGTGTATTTTAAACTCTGTGAATTAAGGTTTGTCTACGAAGGTGCGATATTGTGGTTGTAGGTGTGGAAAAAAGGTGACAAGAAAATGAGGGTGACTTTAGGCAGCCTATGCAGGTGAGCTTAGGAAGTGGAGGCTTGCTGTGGCTTATAGTCTCTATCTCCTCTCTTTATGTCTTCATGGTGTTCCTTCTTATAATTATTGGATGTTCAAAGGTATGCCTTTGCTCTTCCCTATAAAGGTCTTGTCTCTTATTTTAATCAATTGGATTGGATTCTATACAATTCTGTGCATTAATGTGAATAAAGATCCATCTCTATGAGGGGTGTGGGTTTGTAATTTTAGCACAATCCCAGGGTCCATCTCTATAAGAGGTGTGGGTTTCGAATTTTGGCACAATCTTGGGGTCTTTCTCAGTCGAATTTCCTACGCCAAGGCCGTCGAATTTCCTACGACATATCCATCGAAAAACCTACGCACTAGTGTCGGAAATTCGACAGCGCTAAAATAATTCAAAAGGCTCAGTACTTTTCATCATTGATGTTCGACACATCCGTACGATACGTCGGATGTCGTCGGATTTCGGGTTCAAATCCTGTTGTGATTAGAATGTCATCACCCTTGTTCTTTGCTTCACACTCCAGCAAGATATTTCCTAATAAACCTTTCACCACCCAATACATCGACACTACCCGTGTCACGTCCCCACCCTTCTACCAGAGAGAGGATGCGACTATGCTACAATCATATCCGGGCAAACTAGCCCCATGAACATAAAATGAAATACATTGAACTAATAACATGCACATATGCATAAATATTTAACATACATCAGAAGAAAAATACATTTCATTCATTCACATGTTCATCTTAATTCATTAGCAAAGGTAAATCCAGAGATTTAAACACAAGAATACTTATCTTAGAAGCGAAGCTCGTCGCGCAACCAGCTATGTCGCTGCAACATTCCACCCAACCATAGGCCGATGTTCTCATCAATCTCTCAGCATCACTTCCAGCCCCGAGCTGGGCATGATTTCCACAAGGAACTAGGGGACACAACTCAACCAAGCCAACATAGGGATGCACTACACAAAAGAATACAAGTTCTAGAATGAACCAAAAACATCTCGAGAACCAAATTCGATAATGGTGAATGGGGAAAAATGACCCAAATGATCAAATTGATTCAAGAAACGTTCACTAGCTTCACAGAGAAAAAAATGACCTCCATTCCTATACAAAACGTAGATCTATATTCCCAGCTATTGGGATTTACAAAAAACGAGTTTCCATCTTGGATAATAATGAAGAAAACGTAGAAATTTGGGAGGGAAACACTCAGCATTTCCTAGCTGCATGAGGAAAGGGAAAAACACCCTATCAAACCCCTAAAACGTAAATCTCTGCTACGTCTTCACTCAGCAACACCAAAACGGGTTTTCCCCGGTTGCACATACATTCAGCAAGACCCAAAACGAATTTCCAACCATGGAAAAATGGAGAAATCAACCAAAACCGTGAAGGGAAACACACAGGAGCTCCCCAATATGTGAGAGAGCCAAACTAATTGATGAACAATGGGATGGGCATGCATTTCCAAGCATTTCCTTGCCCAAGAAGTCAAAAACACATTTTCCCAAAAATGGGTGGCTTCCAAATTTGAATTTTGACTCCCATACTCTTCACATCCCCTTGCATTAACTAACTCAGCCACTTTTGGATGACTGGGAACAAAGGATAAAATGGGTAGTTGACAGTTTTATCGGTTTTCCCGATTGGCTCAAGGGTCTGAACCCCCCCCCCCATTCCTTGTGAAATCATGCCCCCATCTCTTTAATGTTGCATTGACATAGCTAGTTGTGGGTATTTCATTAATTGCATATTTACATGATGTAGAAAATTATATTGTGTCGTCGGCTAGCACGATGACCATCGGCATCGATTTTAATTGCCGAAACGTAGAAGACTAAATCCATGGCGGGGCCTTTGCCTTGAGCTCCACACCATGATTTATTAACGCTATTTACATAATTTATAATTTAATGCAATTGGGGTTGAAACCAGGGTATTACAACCCGTTCATACAAGGTTAAACAAGCATGGGTCGAACCAGGGTCAATAATCCATTCTTCTACACCGTGAATTCTTGCACAAGTTTCTCCATCCACAAATCAACCTACAGATCCTTCTTTGTAGTCTCAATCTCATCTCTTAGCAACATTGGGTTTGAAGCCTTGTACAACCAAGCAACTTGGGCTTCCCTGAGTTGCTCTTGATTAAATATTTTTAAGACAACACTACTCTTACCCTGACCATCCTCACTCATGTCCATCGGCACCGATTACTAAGAGGCCAAGTACTTTAGCTTCCTCAAATATTTCACTTTGCACAGAAAAACCACAACTTTCGTCGAGCTAATGTAAGCTCATCCCCATCCTTAAATGGCGATGAGAACTAATAAACCACATAGCCATTATAAATCGTTATATCATCGTATTAAACCATAGTATCAAATGTTTTCCCATACCCTATGATAATCATTGTAGATTAACCCAATTCTCTGCACCTTTTCCATTCGATTGTTTCCATTAAAACTCATAATTGTTCTCGTACACTCTGCTTCATCGTCGCTTGGTTCCTAGATCCTCTCCTCGATCCTGAAATATGTCCTTGCATGTTTTATAAAACACCATCCATTTACTATGCATTCCTTCATAGTTCCTGCATGCCTCCTTTAGTCATACCTCCAACTATCACATTACACCTGCATCCAGGGATATAAATTTGTATTGTTGATCACAATGCATGATTTAATTATTTTCTTTTTTAAATTTTAAATAAATTCATATAATAATAATAATAATAAATTCATAGTTACCTTCAACATTGGAACCATGCTTTTCTTGTTATTTCTTTTTGTTTTATGTGGCTGCAAAATTTTAACTTATGATTTAAATCCCTCTATTATTTCACAATTATTATTTTTCTTTCTATGGATTTTAGATTTAAGAGGTTTTTCCTTTTATATACAAAGTGTTAGGTGCCTTCAGACCATTTCTTGGGTCAAATCCGCAACCTTGTCGACCCTCTAATTTTTTTTCAAAATGCTTACACATTTTTTCAGTGTGTTCAAATTGATACAATGCACCTGTGTGTTTCAAATAAAAGCGCATCAATAATGTCGACCATGTTTTTTTCCTCGTATTAGATTTTTTTTTTAAACACTCACATACTTTCTGGTGTGGCAGAGTTGTAATAACACACAAGTGTGTTAACTATACATGTGCACCGTTCAGGTTACTAGTGCTTAAAAATAAATATATCGCACTGTTAAAGGTGTATGTTAATATTTTTATTTTGTTATTGTAAACGATGTGTTAAATTATAGTTCATCAATGCACTCTTGTGATAGAATCACCAATGTGTTCAGGTATTAGAAGCACTATGACATTGTTTGTACCGAAACACGCTAAAATGACATACTCCAGTTTTTTCTATTTTGAATATATGTAATTTATTTGCATAATATATTTATTAGCTTCTATATTTAATGGTCCATGTTGTTTATTATAAAAAAAATGTGTGATAAGAGTTCAATGAACAATTATTCTAATCAAGATGATGGGATCACATCCAAAAATGCAAAGAAGGCAAGGTCTTTGTAATTTCTATATTAAATCCATATGTTTGAATTATAAGTAAATTTAACTAATATGTATTAGTTGATGTGTGTCATGGAGAGCCAAAAATGAGGAAGCTCAATAAGATTCTTTGCAATCTAAGTGCAGAAGAGAGTAAAACAATGATGAAAAAGTTGCATAGGGATGAATCAAGTGAATACAAAAGAAATCAATTTGAACTTTTTCTTGAATTTATAGTAATATTGTACATAAGAATATTCATTGATATGTTTCAAATAATCTAATTCACATATGTTGAATGGTATGCAGGGACTGACAACAACAAAAGGGAATGATATCATAAGAAAAAACAAATTAGGTTATTTAAATTATGATGAATTGGTCCTTATCTCATCTTGAGCAGTGTTTGAAGTGAATGAAAGGGGAAAAAGTTACATAAATTTATGAGGAATATATTGGAAATAACGTATAGGTGTACCTTTCACATATAATACAGAAATAAATCAAATGAGTCAAAGAATCAGGTTATATTTAAACTATAGGATGCATTTCCAGAGTATTGATCAATGAGAGCTGTCAGACTTGCAATAGTTAAAACATACAACAATAAAAAAAGAATCACTCAAAAAGTAATATTTATAAACATGTTTTTTATAGAATATGTACCTACTACTACAAAACATTACTTTATTAATATTAGTTATGGTATATTTATTTTTCATATCAACATAAAAATGGTTTAATGTCATTTTTCATTTTTAGGAAGATTATGAAAATCCCAAAGGATGAACAAGGTGATATCCGTAATATGCCAATAGGAATGTCCAAAAAAGTGTGCAAGGAAATGGACATACGGGAGGGGCCATCTCAACAACGAAGTGCTTCAAATGTATGAAATCATTGAATTTTTCTATTATGTACATCTAATTAATTAATTTGGCATTAAATATTTATTTTCATTTATTTTATGTAGAAAATAAAACAAAATGGAACCCATTCAACACATAAGATAGGACGACAAGGAAAAAAGGGGTTGATAGCAAAGTTGTGAGTAGTTGTGATTTCCTTGTAAGTAGTTGTGATTTCCTTATAAAAATTTGCGATTTCATATTGGTTGTGATCTTTATATTTTAATTTTTTCCACAAGAGTCATCCTTGGATGTCTTCAAAAAGTGTTAACATACAAAGAAAAGCCATTAGAAGAATTGGTTGACCTTGGATTAAATATGGGTTGTGAGTATATGTTGGCGTATAAAAAATTGATTGTGGAATTTGTATGTATATATGTTGTTTTACTTATCTCGTTTTATAAGTGATAGAACAACAAAAAGCATTTATATTAAATCTATGATTTCTTTTTAGGTATAAAAATTGCAGGAAACAAAGTATGGAGTGGAGCCAACAAAAGATTTGTTGGGAGAAGGAATGAGACATGGTTTTGAAATAATGTGTATCATTTAGGACTTGAATTCTATCTATGGTAGGTCACTTTTCAATTTACATTCATGTATACTATCTATTTTAATTTCCATTATTCCCACTAATGTAGCTACACTTATTACACTTTATTTGTATGTTTATATATGGAAGTTGAAGAAGAGAAAAACAATCGAGGCAATCAACAAAACATTCGACCAAATAACCCAAGTCATGCAAGTGGATCGAGCATCGACAATAGTTCCAATGAAGAATGATGATGCAAATATTTTGGATGTTAATGCAATCAATTGTATATTTTGAAATAATTGTCTGTGCAAATCAAACATGTTGTATAATTTATTGGACATAGTATCCCAAATGAAAGACAATGGGTTACCAATAAGTGTAACAATTACATACATGTTGACATTTCAATTATTGTGGAGTTTATGTTGTCCCATTTTGTATGACGATGGGGCCTCTTATTGATATATGATAAAACAAAGCTTTTTATTCTATTGCATTCTCCAATGTTGTTGTGAAATGTTACATGTTAACAAGAATATTTAGTTTAATAAATAAAAAATAAAACTTTGAAAAACTTTGGAAAAAATTGTGTTGAAAAATGCAAATAATTGCAAGTCAAAACAATTTGACTAACTATCGATTAGTATACCCTTGCCTTGGCAAGGAATAAATATATGGATGAATAAATATTACAATATATGTGAAAATTTATGACATAACAAATTAATCCAAACTATCCAAACACATTAATTAAAATTAAAATGAATACTATCATAAAAAAATATTTCAATTTCTTATGAATAATGGAATTAACTAAAATAAAAATAAAATATAGATATTACAATGCGATATCAGTACTCATTGCTCACCAAATAGAAAATAATCTATGGTGCTTTTGTTTATTCTAATCGCCCTGGTGCATTAAAGACTATGTAGCACTAGTGCAGCTTAAGAATTGTAGCACCAGTTGCACTGAAAGCAATTGAGCCCTGGTGCAAAATAATACTCCTTGCACGCCCCAATGTTTTTTGTGATGCTATGTTCCGATGCACTATTGTATATTAACAACACCATTAAATTTTTAAAAAATAGGTACAGTCAATGTCTTAGTCAACTTTATCGATGTGTTTATATTCATTTATTGACCCAATGTTTTGTAATAATTAGGTTGCATCGGTGCATTTTAATGGTTAGTAAGTAATACTGATATTTTTCGGTGCATCGCACCAGTGCGTAGTTAAGCGCCAATGTATTGTTGGTAAAATGCATAAGAGCATATAATGTTATAAAGCACTAGTTCTTTTAATAATTTTTGTGCGCACTGGTGCATATAATGGTTTCAAATTTCTGTGTGCATCGATGTTGTAGGTTTTTTTTTCGTGGGAAAAAAAGTATAATTTTATTCATCTTTTGAGAGCAAAATTACATCTTGTAGATACACATCTTGTGTATTCATAAGGGACCATAAATATCCACATGCAGTTCAAACAAAAAAAGGAACAAAAGTTTAGTCCCTGCCAGCCATATAAATACCCCAAACCATCTGGAGATATACAGCAAAATACGAACCACATACTGAATAAATAGTTCCCATAGTACAGTACAAGTTCTGAATTATTTTTCCTAAATATAAATAGAAAAAACCATAATCAGGCTGAGAAACCATAAAACTATCTAGAAGAGCATCATAAAAGGACCCATGAGCAAGTATCCAGAAACCAAAAAGATGCAGCAAGTTCAAAACTAAATAACTCTTTCTATGAAAGGTATGTGATAATATTCATGCGAAGCACCATCAACCTGTTCAGAGATCTTCCATTGACCCAAGGCCAATAATAGACCCTCCTTCGAGGCCTTGTCCGCCTCCTTATTATTCTCCCTGTAGACATGTCTGCATGAAAAACAATCATAAGGGCCAATGATATCTGAAATTGATGATAATATATTTTCAAGTCTCAAATTTCTGCACATTTGGGACTTCTTGATCCAATTAATCACATTCATCGAATCTCCAAACATGTTGAGTGATTTGCACCCTTTATCTGTTGCAAAGAGGAGGAGTAGTTTCAGACTGAGTAGCTCAACATAGTTGTTACTACCAGCTCCTAACCCCATCTTTAAAATGAAGAAGTGACCCTCGCGAAGGAAAAATATAGCACCCCCCGCATATATTCTCTTGAGAGGCTCCATCAAAAAAACCCCAGGGAACCGACTTATCAAATAGAGAGGTTCCATGATCTCCACCATGCACCTGGCCAGATGTAATAAGTCTCCTCCCATTGTTATAAATAAATCCAGTGAATGCCTTTGCTCGATTAATATATACTTATTCTTTTGTTAAACGGTAAAGGGCAAGAAATGTGTAAGCATTTCCACTAATGCCATGGCATAGTCCAACTTTTCTGAGGAGACCCTTCTTCCATACCAATTCACCAGCCTCAACTGCAGCTTGACGAAAGACAAGTTCCCCTGGAAGTACCTATACAAACAAAAGGCCTTTTAATACTGAATATAGAAGAAGAAAAAAATGCTGAAAGTGAACCTATAACACTTCCTCAAGGTAGAGTCCTGTCAAAATAGGGGTCTACGATTTCATTCTTGAAAACTGGTTACTGAATGAATAAAATACTAACCAACACACTCCAAGGGATTGTTTCATGACCAAGATGTTTGTTAATGAACAATGCAGCCCATAGAAAACCTACACGCCCATACATCAATTCATATGGCATGCCAAAACCCCCATCCTCAGGCCCCACTGAAAGTGCCCTCTCTTGTGCTACCTGTTGAAATTTGCAAATAAAAATTGTTACAGAATGTTTTATCAATTACCGTTCATAGCTTTTACATTTAAGAAATGATGGTAATAGCACATAAAAAGAAATTGCTTTTAGAGTATCAAGACTTTAACAATAAAGGGCATTAGCAATCAGCACAAAGAGTAGAGCTTTTCATGTTTTTTCTTGTACCTCACAGAAAAGATTTAAAAATAAGTCCTTCAATACAACAACACACAAAATCAGCACTGGAGAAAGATAGGAGGATTGACTTGTCTTTGTTACCTAAGGGTTTATAAGATTATGAAGGAATTATAATTGTTTATCATTACTTACTGTCTTAAACTCCTTGCTACTGCTGCACAAGAATCAATAATTTCAATCTTAGTGATAATTTTATTCTTTAGCAAAGTATCATCATTTTTCAAACATGGATAAATTTTTTCAAACATGGATATGAAAATATCAACTTTTTGGATTTTATCCAATTCTGACTGGAAAGAGCCCAGATCATGAACGTGAGAAGATGGAGCTGAGGCTTTTAGAACATACATGTGGCTCTGTATTGATATTTTTCTCATTGCACCAAAAACCAGAGCTGCACTCAATGGCCTCTAAGGTCCAAACTGCTTCAAATATTCAGAAACCACACAAGCTGTAACTCCTCTATTTGAACTGTAATGTACAGACCTCAATCAAGGTCACCCTGTATTTATTGGGATTAAACATCCAATGCTTTATGAACCATATATGATTGAATTGAGTGCAGGCCTAAACCATGAATCAACAATCCCAAAAGCTTGATATTACTGAAAACCTGAATATTATGACAGAGAGCAGAGGAGTTTGTGATTCTAAAAAGGAAGAAAACCCGCGAAGGCCCGAGAGATTGAGAGGTAAGTTGTCTGATAATGAGAAATGGATGTCTAAGCGGATCCAGTATATATGGATTTCTAGGATTTCAATCAACCGACTTGAAACACGGAATGTCAAACGTGATCTTTTCTCCTACGTTATAAAAAATGGCTGCTGCAGCAGTTGCATGGGCGATGCCTCCAGCTATTAAAATTTAAAAATAAAACTATAAACCACTACGCCTCCTGCTCCTTCCACTAATGGTATTAATGGGGGACATTAGTGGTAATTTTTGTGTTTACATATTCCAAAGAAGAAGAGTTGGCCGCCTCACCCAATTCACAATTCCACACGGCATTTGGGGAGAACTAATTCAAATTCAAATGCCTCAAGGAAGCTGAGATGGTTATTGTATTGAATATTATGAGAGGATTTGGTCTCAATTGGGCAAAGGCATTTAAGTGTGCTTATCCTCAACTGGTTTTGTGGGCACCCACATCGTGGTTTTACCAATTCCACCAATATTGGCATTGTCCCCCACTCTTGTCTGTCCGGACCAAAATCCTTATTTAAAGGAGTAAGCGCCTGGGTTAATGGACCCTGCCTGTAAGCTCGTTTGATTTCAATCCTCGAAACATTTCTTCTTACCCCCAAGAACAGAATAATGATCCTCAAAACGGATTTACCATAGGCATCCATTGATAATGATCTTAAGAAAATGATGGCAAGCTGAAAAAGAAACGTCCTATTATGTTAATGGTATTGCCTTTTGTCAGATGATCCGATACACAGGGTAATTAATCTTCCATTTAATTCAAGTACTTGAGTTGTTTTAGTCAGCCATGGCAGGCAAAATTATTAAGCTAATCTATGAACTATTATTATTATTAGCATTGCAGGTTACATTCACATAAAATGCACAGACATGTTGTTCAAGAAACCGCGGTTGAGTCTCTTCTACATCTTCCAGAACAACTTATAAGAGTATTACACAGCTGGCAAAGAAGACAAAATTTGTTTTCGCGATATTCATGACGATGAAGACATGAAAGCCTTCAGTTCTTGACCCTTCTCAACAACTCTCACTCCATCGGCAGATCTGAGAACGTCGGCCTAAAAATCCAGAAAACACAATCACACCACCCTGATCGACTGGGTTCGGACATTTTTTTAGGAAAAGATGAATTGACCTATTGCAGTTTACAGTGATGGGATCCGAACTGCAGCAATTGGCACCCGCAAAGTTCTTCGATGGTGAGAAGAGGCAGGGGATATCGTTGAGCGGGATCAATGTTTGAATTCAAGTGGGTAGCGAATTAAATGAATGGACGGCCGATGACGGAGGAAGACAGAGATGGACGTTAACAAGAACGGAGAGGGGATGAACGAGGCAGCAAGGACGGTGGGTGAACGGAGGCCGACGACGGAGAGAAAAGCTAAGACGGTGGCCGGAGCGCCGGCGCGAGGATTGCCGCCAGGAAAAATCGTCGCGTCGGTAGCTTACCCCCTAAACATATATTCCATCGCCCTTTATTTGCAATTATCTATGGAGCTCGAGAGGAGAGACCTTATAGAAGGTGCAATCAACAAGGAAAATTCAAATTTTTATAGCATGCGAGAGTCTAACAACATGGGTTATAGAATTTATTAATTAATTATGGAAATTGTGTAAGTGGTATTGTGCACCATCCTTGTATAGGAAAATACACCAAATTAAATTTGTGTCAATGAAGCAATTTGATGTAGATTCTTTATGGCATTGTCTTATTAGTAAATTGACTCGTACTATCATTATAACCATCATTCAGGGTGATATTACTTTCCATCAATTCTAGACTTTAACAGTTTTGTAACCTTTTTTCATTTTTCATTTCAGATTTTCATTATTTCACATAGGAAATCCCCTGAAATTTAGAGTCCATGATGGTAGCTCAGCTCAAACACAGGTACCAAACTCAAATTCTACATTCTCCTATTTTGCAGATGTTTCCACCACTCATTTATATTTTTTCTGCATTTTAAATGATGTAAGTTGTATGAGCTATATACTAACCCATTTTTAATTTTTTTTTCTCTTTGATTAGATCGACATTCTTCTTGATTTTGTGGAGTTGAATCCAAATATTTTCATGAATTTATAAGTCACAATAATATCTAATTGTTATTGCAATTAAGAATAGTGCACCCTTTGGCTCATAACTCTATAAGGAAAGCATAGATTGCAGTTGGGTTGTAGCTATGCAGTCTTATGAACATGTACTCATTGTGATTGTGGAAATGAGTCATTACAAAGGTTACAACTAAATGTTGCCCCCACATAAGAGGATAAAAGTCTATGTTGCTTTCCGTTAGCATACAATTTAAAAGCCATGTTCCAATTTCAACAACAAACTTCACCAACATAAATATGTCTTCTGGTTGTTCTTTCTCAATCAAGATTGAAATTAACCATGTTCTATGCACAAGAAAAAATTGAAAGATATGTTATCAGTCAACTGAAAGCTAATTCAAACTTAATACACCATGTAAATTCAATCTTACAACCCTAAAGGCAGGGAATATGCAGCTTTGTTGCTAACCCTTGTTTTACTTGTTAGTAGTCCTTACCTTTAGGCAACCGGGACTTTAGTAGACGACTTGTTGTCATTTTTATTTATTTTGCACATAAATCCACACATATGTTAGGCTCTTAACCTAAGTTTTATTCAACAAATTTGAAAATCAATTAATCCTAGTCAGTCAACATTGGCCAGCGTGTTCTCTCAACTAATCAACAACATTTTGGTCTTATTTGGCCTCTTATTGAGGCTAGGGCCAGGGACAATTTTAATTAACTTAGAAAACGATGGATCATTTTACAGGCGTATCAATGAAGTGGATTAATGTTAGGTCAAGGTTAACATTAATTCGTAGCATTAAATGTTTAAATGTTTGTCCTTAGCTTTGAAGATCATTGTTCAACGATGGCGGTGAAATTGGTTACCTTCTCTAACATATGTTTGAACAACAACCGGAATAAGAAAAAATGTTCTTAGAGATACAAAAAGAACAAGAGGAACACTTGTTGGAGATATAACAAGATTAAGAGGAACAATTGTTAACCTAACCCAAGTAGAAGCACTTGCAATCGAACAATCATGTCATCAACTATGGTGACATTAGAAGCAAAGGTATTAGAGTAAGAGACTTTCCTGGTTAGAGTACATAAGGGTTTGAAGATACTCACCTATGCATTGCGTGTGGGTAAATATTTTTTTATTCAATAGCTGAAGTATTGTGTAGCAAAGGCCTTAAGTGTCCTCCATAATAATTTGGTATGTTAAACCTTTATTAGTTTCCCTTGATAGAGGAGATCTAAAATGGTGGAAGACCACCTCTCTATATAAAAAAACACATTTAACAGATCATTTTATTGCAAAAAGACCACCCAAAACCAAAATACCACAATTAAGGCCAACTTGGGTGGTGCATGCAATGAAAATCAAGATCAACAGAGAGACAAACAAATTCTTTGAAAAAAATAAAGGAAGGATCAAAATCAATGAAGGGACAAGCAAATTCTAAAAAAAGAGAAAGAAGGGAACAAAATCAAAATCAATGGAAATGCAAAGATAATCTTAAAAAAAAAAATCAATGGAGGGACAAAGGAATCCTTAGTGAAAAAATTTGCAAATCACAACTAAGTTACACCCAAACGAATAGGAGACTGGAATTGCCTTCCACTAAGCCATCAAATTTGTTACTTCTCATGTTCCTATTGTAGGTGGTATCCTTTCTCTTACTTATTGGTGGTAGTTATGGCTACTCTCTCCTACGATTAAAGATCCGCTAGTGATTGATCTGTAAGGTATGTTGCTACATGTACAATGTCGGCTCAGATGTTGGATATGTGTGTGAAACAACTTCAAATTCTGGATCGAAAGAAAGAAGGTTAAGCACGCCAACCTACTTTACATATCTCGTATGTCACTTGCAATGCATTAATTCGCCTCTTGTCCCTTTTATTACAAGAATACACCGGAATGAAAGGCCTATCAATCCATATTCAACTTTTGCATGTATTCAAGTATGAACTTTGAACTCAATGGCATCATTGTAATTGTTGTTTCCCCCTTACTCAATTCCAATTTTTACGTCGGATCCCACGTATCCATGTTTAGTAAATGAACAAGAAAGATTCATGTCAATTCATGGCAACTTCCCTCTGTTGTGTAGACTAGTGATTTCCGTGATCCTCACAAAGCGAATTAATCGACATGAACTTTGAAGAGAAATTCATAGGGGAAAAAGCTTTAGCGATCGATGGATCTTGGTCCATTTTCCTTCTGAATCAAGACTGAAATGGAATTAACTGTGGTAGGTTACTATAAGGAATGTGTCCAACTCTACTTCACTAGTCTAACTCGAATAGTACATCTTGGTTCCAAGAAAAATGCTTAGATACAAAGAAATACCTTCATTTTCCCACAAATGAGAAACCCATTTCATGTGACTCTCGGGTTACTTTGAAAGTGTCTACACCATAGTTGGGGTGCTTCATGACATTAAGGATTCATGGTGTATTTTTAACCCTTGGGTGGTCGTAGATGGATTATAGCATTAGAGATGGTGCGATATGGATATGCACAATTTTGATAGCTTGATTTGTGAATGCTATATCTTAGATGATCACTATCTTGATGTTCTTCCCTATGGCATTGGAGATCTCTTGCCTGGGCGATGGATGCCCTAAATGATGGCCACGTGAAGGATTCACTAAGTGGGAGATTTCCCTACAAGATATGAGGAGCATTATGCATCGTGGAGGATGAATACAACCCCTATATGGCATGTGGAACCTTCGTTTCTTATTCGAAGTATTGGAAATGGATCAAGGAGGCTTGGTTTTTCGATAATGTTCTTGCAGGGTGTAGTTGTCTTAATGAAGTACTTGGTTTTGGAGGATGGATAGACTCTGTGGAGGCTGAAGATAGAGTAGTGTGGACTTTCCTTTCATATATGCATCACCTTATGTCACTATTATATGTGACATCATCATTGGAGCTTAACACTTGTACTCTAGGAGTGAATTTCTTCACTTGTGTGTGGCCTAATTATGTGTAATAGAATTGCTTGTAAGGCTTAGGCCTAGCAGAGTTGTATTGTTAGCCTCCCTTCCCTCTCATATAAATAGAGGAAGGAAAGAGATTTTCCAAACAACACATCACATCACACATTCATTTTTATCCTTTCTTTGGATTTCTCTCTTAGTCATGCACCAAGGTTCGTGAGGAAACCTCAGTGGAGCATATGTGAAGGAGGTGGATGATTTCTCTCTATTGAGATTATTTTTGTACATTCGATCTCTCTCTCCTAGATGTTAGGGTTTCTTGGTCTCTTGGATCATCTTGGATTCTAGGGTTAGGGTTTCCTTTGAGGTTGAAGGAAAGTCATTAGCATAACCAATCGATACATAATAGGGACCTCATTATAATGACCCCATAGAGAACACCATGGATATAAATACCAGTAACCATATTTATAAAATGATAATGGGAGTGAGAGATTCATTTGTTACTCCATAGAATATGGTTCTATCAATGAGAATATCATATGTTCTTTGGACATTGATTTAAAGGATGTGTCATCGAATCAATGGGAATATGCACTCCAAATGTTGTACCTTTGTTATAAATGTTAGACAATTTGGTACAGAGTTAAAGAACCTACCCACATATGATGGAACACAAAACATGGATAGTTATTAGATAAAATGGAGCAAAAAATTGAATTAGAAATGAATACCAACACTAGATGTGGTACTTAGAGCCACTAAACACATTGGTAAACAAAGCATAAAGAGTCACTCTGAAACTAGGATGAAGTCAAACTTACCATGAAGTATCATTTTCTATCTCCATATGAAGTTAAGACCCAAGATTTTCATTTTTAAATCTATTGAAAAGTTTGAATATATCATCTCCAAGTTATAACAATACAAAACAGTTCTTGAAATTCATGTGTAAAACTACATCAAGCAACAAACACATGAAAAACACCTTCAAAAGTTTCGAGTACACATGTTCATATACACACTTAATATGATATGTAATGTTTCACATGCAAAACACCTTCAAATTTTTTGGGTACACATGTTCATATACACGCTTAATATGATATGTAATGTTTTGCACATACATGAAGAGCTAAGAAGGAAAATGAACTAGTGGAATCTAATATCAAACTAGTTTAGTGTGAATTTATCATTCATTATTAAAAATTCAATACTCATTATTACACTTAAAGTATAAGTCATCTATATTTGATACAAGTAGGCATATCCTAAACATTAAGTATGTATAAAGCACCCGTAATCTACATTTAAAAAATAGATATAAAGCACCCTTTAGAAGATCAAATGTTATCACAAAATTAGATAATGTGAGGATAGTGGCATTGACTTAAATGACTTACATCTTCTCACCTTCAAGGAAACATATGAGGAAATAACTATAACATATATAGTTGATAAGTCACAAGGAAAGATATATCGAAAATTTTTAAAGGTTAAGAAGATACACATCGACTCATAAGAAAAACCAAGGATGACATCTATTGGTATATATTAGGGATGAAAAGATGATACAAGAAGTAGAGATGCTACTAAAGGAGTATAATGACCTCTTTCCACAAAGTTTTACATGGTTGGAAGGTATAAAAGGAGGCTTAGGAGAATTGAGAATTGAACTAAATCTTCATGCCGAACCAAATAATAAGAGGACCTATAAACTTAATATATAATCAAGGAAAAAGTAAAAAGGGAAATTAATACATTGTTAACAACCTTATTGATATTTCTAATAGAAGAATTTGACTCAATAAGCCCATGCATAATAGGGAAAATAAGGATATGTGTATATTTAAAGGGATAAATGTGGCTTGCATCTGTGATCCCTTCCCAATGTCATTGAATGGCAATGTATTAAATGATGTGATAAGGAAGGAGGCTTACTAAGTTACAAATGGATTCATAGGATATAATTGGGGCAAAATTGTTGAGGAAGACAAAAAGAAGACAATATTTATAATTAAATGGGGATCAAATGCCTATAATATGAAGCCATTTAGATTGAGATATACCTTGACAATGTTCTCAAAAATTGCCACAGTAGCATTCAAAGAATACATCCATAAAATTTTAGAAGTATATTTAAATGACTAGAAAACCTATGGACTTTCAAAAGAGCATGTTGCCATATTGCATCTAATATTTGGAAGATGGTGACAACTTACTATCTCCATAAATCCAAAGAAATGCATATTTGATACCCCATTTTGAGTACTATTTGGTGACATGGTCTTTTGGGATGGTATTTTGGTTAATTAAGTGAAATACAAGTGATTCCTAGTTTACCCACCTCGGGCATTGTCTAAACCTTACAATCAACCTTGGGCTATATGGGCTACTACCTAAGATTTATCATAAATTGTTTCAATCATGGAATTGAAGGAGAGATTGCTAAAAAAAATAGAAGATTTCAATTGGACATAAGAGTACCCAATATTTTTCAACACTCTAAAATAAAAATTAGCGAGTGATTATATCTTCGCTTTTCCCAATTGGTTCCTTGAATTCAATTTCCATGTAGATACATCATGGATAGCACTAGGCATAGTGTTGGTATAACTTAATGAACGAAATATTGGCCATCCAATGTACTTGGTCGGCCATCAGATTTTTCAAGCTAAGTGTAACTATAAAACAACTGGATGAGAAGGACTTGATATATAAAACAACTGAATGAGAAGGAATTGATATGGTTTATGCCCTATAGAAGTTTTGTCATTTCTTGTTGGAAGGCCACATTATATTTTATGCATAACACCCAATTCATGTACTCGGTCAATAAATCCATTGTGGAATGATACAACTAACGATGGTTTCTCTTATTTCAAGATTTTAAGTTCAAAGTAATTTTCGAACATGGAAATCATAATGTGGGGCCAAACTATCTATCATGTATGAATTCAAGAGAGTCCATAGGATTAGTGGACAATCAACTTCCTAACAAAGATATATTTAGAGTAGAAGATGTAACAAATTATATCACATAATCATAATCTTTCTCACAAGATTTATTCATTGTTAAAATGAAACAATTGGTCTTAGTTCAATAAACTATAAACTAATTATAGGACAATTGTACACGATTAGATAAGATGACAACATTCAACATTGCATCCTAAACCATAAGCATTCCAACATCCAAAATTCCATAATGGGGTCATATGAGAACACTTTGATGGAGAGTGATATGTAAACTATCGTGGATATACACTTGGAACAATTCATTATAAGAGATCTTACAACTTTATACAAACTCGTGGTCATGTAGTGTTTTGTTTAAGATGGGATGTAATATTGGTAGCATAGCACATCAAATATTGAAATAAGTAAGACTAAAATAAAAGAATCTAAAACAATTGCCACATTATTCACACAATGAACACAAGTTGTTCTTTGGGAAACCCTGTTGAGGGAAAAATAGCCACAAGGGTGAGTAGACTTCCCTCTTGGGATATCCTTGAGGTTGCAACAAGGACACAATATTGTAAATGATGAATTAGTATTCCATATACCAAATGGAAAATCAAACTCTAATTAAGGAATATAAATAAACAAAAAGATAAATTAAAATGGACAAGTTCTAATCAAAATAAAAGAACAAGAGTATGCCAAACCAAACAATGATTTCCCAATGGAAAAGCTTGTTATAATGGTGTCACCTAGGAGGTGAAACATTCAAATGGAATCCAACAATATACCTTAGGGAGGTCTTTTTTGTCAGCACAAATGAAAAATAATAAACTTAGAACAATAGAGAAAATTATTGCTTCTTAGAGGAAGAAAGCAAGGGAGCTTTGCATGCCAACTAGATGTAAGAAATGGGTTGAAGGTTGAGCTCTCAAATCAATTCTCACAACATACATTTGCTCTTGATTTTCTCTTATAGAATGGATGCCTGTGTCTTCTTTTTATAGGCCAAATGGAGACCAAGAAACATCTAGATGCCAATGTGAACACCCTTGCTAGTGAATTGGTTCTCCAAGTACATGAAAGGAGTCGTTGAATGCTCCCAAGCATGTGAGGAGTCCAATTTGAATTTTGCAGCCAACAGAATCATTATGGGCCTTGAATGCACCATGGAAAGTAAGTGGTCCCAATTTTTTGATAGTCATGTGACTTTTGAAGGAAAGGTCGCACTGGTTTGTGCGAGTCATTGAACAAGGGGTCGTGCTATCTGCGTAGGTGTCTAGTGCAAATAGTCATGCTACTATCCAAAATGATTGATTTTTTCATCATGGGGATTAGTTTCTCTTGTGGATAGGATGAGGATGTGTTCGTTGAGATACATGTTCCATGTGTGTGAAATTTAAGCATTATATATTCCCCTTGATGTATGAGGTTTGGAAGGTACTGTATGGATGAAATGCATCATCGTTTCTTTCTCTCATATTCTGGTAAGTTATTAAGTATTTGTAGCTAAAACTACTCATCCATGGGGAAGGTAGTTGGTGATGACCATTGAAGTTGTAATGGATGAATGGTGTTTTATAGAAATGAGATAAGCATTCCTATGCTCATGAAAATTTGTCCAAATAGATTACAATGAGAGGATACTTAGGGGTCACCTCTCAACGCTATTAATACAAGGATGAAGGAAACTTCGATCCCTATATTAAATGAGTCATGGATTATTGGTGATGTTACTAATGTCGAAGAATCATAATTATTGATGATGAAGAACATCCCACTATGGTGGGGGACTTGAATAATGATGAAGTTTCCAAATGGGGAGCTTTGTTATGTCATATGAGTTATTACCATGAATCATAAATGTGAACACTGGTAGAATCAGAATGTTGGAATCCCCCTAATGCGATAAACTTGTTGGAATCGAGCATGGGTGAGACCATTGAGTTAGGGAGCACTAATGAATCTCTTTATTAAGTTTGACGTTATCCCTTGTATTGATGAAAAGGGACCCCAAGGTATACTAGTAACTATCATAGCTCTCAGAATGAGGTGATCCATCGTTGATGAGAGATGAAGCAATTGATAAGACAAGGGTCTTATCACAAGAAAAAAGATCATTTTGTAGCCAATTGGGAACATTGAAAGACTTGACACAAGACTAGTTGATAAGCTTGGGGCTCATGAATTCCCCTGATCAATGTAGGTTGGGTGAGTGGTTGATAGAAACATTCTTCAAATGGTGATACATGGTCTAACATAGGGAAACAAATTGCAAATGAAGGTTTTTATGATACGTACAATCCTCATGGGGTAAGGTATCTATATGACAAAATTGACAATGATAAGTTATATGGACTCAAGTTAATTGATCAAGGATGACGAGGGGGTGCATCCAAAAGAATAATGTAATGGGGTTCCCATGGTTTTGAGTGAATCAGGGAACCATTTGTACAAAAATAATATGGATTAGGTTCCTATAGTTTTGAGTGAGTTGGGGAATCATTTTTTACAATGATAATGTGGTGTTTTTGTATAGACAAGAAGACGGGTGCCCAATGAATAAATTCTATTTAGAACATTCCTGCAGGAATGACTGTATGAGGTTAGTGTCTTCAAGGGGTAGGGCCCCATTATGATCTTCTCAAGGGTTGATGATAAGAAGGGGAATGTAGAAGGTATATTGTTCATGGAGGGGATGAGAGGTTATATGTGAATCATAATCACAATATGTGCTAAGGAATCTAAGAGAAGAAATAGGGATAATGCAAGGTGATGATATGTGGTTTCAACTCGACATACTTGGTGAGTTATCAAATTTCGTGGACTTGGGAGGGGTTTGAAATCATGGGTGCCAAATTATGAATGGGTTGTAATGGTGTGCACACCCATTGGGGGGCATGCTTATCCTGGTAACAACATTGGGGATGTGCCATTACCAACAAGTAGGACCTTATGGTTATCAACGGGCTTACCAAATAGATGAAATGTAAATAGAAGCAATACTTTTTCATATACGCAAGGTCGGGATGATATACCTGTGATTAGGGTGTATGCACTTTTGTTGTATGTTGAAGGAAATGATTCTTTGTGGTACTCCTGCACGCATGATGTATCTACCTAAGCATACTAATAATCATGACAAGAGTATTGCTAATGCGGAAAAATATTGACAACAAACATAACATACCTGGAAAAAAGACCGCAAAATAGGTGTTGGATGAAGTTTCAGTTTTGTATGGGTCGAGGAGCCCCTTTTTGTACATGTTTTTGGAATAGCCTATGGGAGGTGTTTTTTTATGTACCCCTATAAGGCATATTTTTGTATGTATGGATTGTGAGACCTCATGATGTATATAGAATTCGACTACACAAACACACATACGCACCATTTTTTTGGTATCATTATGGGTTATTTATGTGTTTGGTGTATGTTTGTATGGTGATATATTGATGTAAATAGAGGCAATACTTTTGCATATACGCAAGGTCTCAATGATATATATGTGATTAGGGTCTATGCACTTTTGTTGTATGTTGAAGGAAATGAGCACACATGATGTAACTACCTAAGCATACTAATAATAATGACAAGAGTATTTCTAATGCAGAAAAATATTGACAACAAACATAACATACCTAGAGAAATGACCGCAAAATAGGTGTTGGATGAAGTTTCAGTTTTGTATGGGTCGAGGAGCCCCTTTTTGTACATGTTTTTGGAATAGCCTATGGGAGGTGGTTTTTTTTATGTACCCCCATAAGGGATATTTTTGTATGTATGGCTTGTGAGACCTCATGATGTATATAGAATTCGATCTCTCTCTCTCTCACACACACACATACACACCATTTTTTCTATAGCATTATGGGTTATTTATGTGTTTGATGTATGTTTGTATGGTGATATATATATGTTTGATGTGTAGTTAGTCACTATCACATTATTTGTATTGTAAAACACATATATTTTGTTTTCTCTACTTTGATGAAATTGGTTGTTTGGTCAATAGGTGCCAATTGAGGACCTCATTAGCGATGTGATATGTGAATGCATTATCACTCCTAGGGACATGTGTGAATGTGATTGTTTCAAGATGTCAGATGAGGAAGCACACTCACAATATATTGCAAAAGAGTAGGGGAATGAGTACTCAAAAAACATTATTTAGTTGATATATGATGAGTTGGGAATCTAAGTGGAAATGAAGATGTTGTATACTAATGTGAATGGAATCCTTCAACAGTATGATGACCATGTCATACCCTGCTTAATTACTGGTGACTGATAATGGAGTTGAATATGTAAATGAAAAATTTACTAATTACTGCACTACATATGTAATTCAAATGCAACATATTGTTCCATATACAACATAACATAATGGTGTCACTGAGAGAAATAATCACAGATTAAAATAAATGGTTGATTGTATGCTTCAAGATAAGGGATTAAGTCTTCAATTTTGGGTTGAAGCCATTAATTATGCCAATTATATAGTTAATCGCACTCCCACCAAGGCTCTAAAATATGTAATACTGTAAGAAGCATGGAGTAACATTAAACTAGATGTTAGCCAATTCTATGTGTTTAATAGTGAAGCATGGGTTCATATTTTTGATGAAAAACATAAAGCATTGTAGCCTAAAAGTGAAAATTGCATATTTGTTGAATATTCTGAGGATGTAAAAGGTATATACTTCTTCAACCACATTTCAATGATATAATTATTATAATAGATGTTAAATTTGATGTAAATATCTCAGCATGTGATCCTATTTTGATGCAATGCTATATGTGGCTTGTGAGCCATCTTCAACTCTTATGCCATCTTCTACTCCTAACTTCCTTGATAGTGTTCCTACTCCACTGTCTTCTTCTAATGAGGACTATGATGATAAAAATCCACCTCCTCCTACTCATTTTCCTCCAGTTGCACCAGTACAACTACTTCCTTGATGGGTCCGCACAAGATGCAGAGCAATTGTTGATCTTGTTAGTGATCCTAGAGATTTGTGCCAAACATGTTCACACTTCCAACAATCCTCTTCTCTTTTGGCTTAAGTTTCAAAGAAACATGATCCATAGACATTTGCATAAGCTTCGGTCCATCTAGACTAGGATGCAACTATGGATGAAGAATATCATTCCTTGATGGAAAATGATACTTGGGATCTTTTGCCTCTTCTTAAAGGAAGACATTTTTTAGATGTAAATGGGTATATATAACTAAGTATGCATATCATGGAAGTATTGCAAGAATTAAGGTAAGGCTAGTTGCTAAAGGATTTTCCCAAGTTGAAGGAATTGACTACAATGAAACCTTTGCCCCTGTCACCAAAATGAAATCCACCTGCCTTGTTCTTGCCCTTGCCACTTCACATAAATAAGAGGTTCACCAAATACATGTAAGGTATTCCTTCTTGCATGGGGATTTGCAAGAAGAAATTTGTATCAAACAACGTCCTTGTTATGTTTGATATGAATCTAGCCTTATATATCACCTTAAGAAATCTATATATGGCCTTAAGCAAGCTCCTCGAGCCTAGTATTCCAAAATGGATAACTTTCTCCTTGACACTAGTTTTTCTAGATGTCATCCTAACCCCATTATCTATAAAAATAAATTAGGAAAACATCTCATCATCCTTTTTATTTATTTTGATGACCTTATTGTTACTAGTATTGACTGTACCCTTTTATCCCATGTGAAATCCATCCTTAAGAAGAAATTTTAAATGATAGACTTGTGACATTTGCATTATTTTCTCAGCCTCCAAGTCCTCCAAATCAACAAAGGACTTTTTGTTTCTCAGTCTAAGTATGCTTGTGACCTTCTTCGGTGTTTTCGCATGGATTATTGTAAATCAACCCCATCTCCCTTTCATCCCGAAGTCAAACTTTCAACCATTTGCACTTCACCTGAAGTAGATTCCACCTTGTATCATCAACTTGTTGGTAGTCTATTGTACTTAAGTCATACCTATCTTGACATTTCATTTGTTGTTGGTCTTTTTTACTGGTATATGTAGACACCCCATGAAATCCATTGGAAAACAACAAAAAGGATACTTCGGTATCTAGGGTACAATTTAGTTTGGGATCCACTACACTGCAAGGGAAACTCCTTTGTCGATTGGTTTCAATTATTCAAATTGGGACGATGACCCTCATGATTGAAAGTCTACTACATGTTATGTTTTTAGTCTTGGTTCTGGACCTATCACTTGGGATTGAAAGAAACAACAAGATCTTGCTTTTTCTTCAGCTGAAGTAGAGTATCAAGTTGTAGTTGATGCAAGTCAGGAAGCCATGTGTCTTCGACAAATCCTTTTAGAGTTTGGATTTGAGAAACATCATTCAACTACCCTTTGCTGTGACAACTAGAGTGCCATCAAGCTTGCCAAATATCCAATTCAGCATCAACACAACAAACAAATTTATATACATATGCACTTCATTAGGAATATTGTTTAGTATCATGTTCTTGAAGTTATCTTTTGCCCTACAGATGATCCAGTTGCAGACATTTCAAAATTTCTCTTACAAAAGTGAAGTTTTCTAAACTTCAATCTATGTTAGGAGTTTATGAATTTTTCATTAAGGGGGGATAGGCTCTAATTCCTCCTTCCTTCGCCTATTGTGGATTTTTTGTTAATTCTCCAATCATATATGAAGTTGTTCTCAAGGGGAGATGTTAGGTATTTAGACACTTAAGAGTTAGTTAAGATCAACTTGGTATAATGTTTCTTTAGGTAAAGTGTATTTCTCTTGTATGCATTAGTATGCATTTGTACTTGCGTAATCCAAATGTCACAATATGGTCTAGACATAGAGTTATCTAATGGGTCATCTTCACCTCGATCTTAACAAGCACTGATTGATCACTTAATACCCAATTGGTTCATGATTTCTATTTAAAGAGCATGGAGGGCCATTTTCTTGATGATCGATTGTGATAATCACATATGTAAATTATTCCTCCTTTGCATAATATATTGCCTCAAGTATCTATTTGGCCAGGGTCGTGGACTATTTCTCTCTTTGAGGGTTTCAACCATGTAAAAACATTGGTGTGTTGATTTGTGATCTAATTGTGTGAGTGATTGTTGAAGGTGTTTGATCTTATAGAAATATCTTGCGTTACTCGAACAATGACATGCATCAAGCAAGAGTTAGTTATTATGGTGATTTCATTCACATGTCAAAGGAGGTATAGATGTTTTATATTCTAGTGTCAGTAGGTAAAACTTGGTCTTGATTCAATATCTTAATGCAACAAGGTGGCACTAGCAACTATTTGTTATTAGAGTGTGTGAGTTCATAATGATGATACTAAGGAAACCTAAAAAATCCTGGAGAAATTTATCTTCAACATAGTTATAGTTAGTTGGTAGAGGCAATATCTATTGCCATAAATGGTGGTTGGGTCCTTTAAGGGTATCGATAAATTTGTGGAAATTTCAAAAAATGACTCTTAATGTAAATTCATAAATTTGATTTCAACCTTAAGGTTTCCTAGATCTATTTCCTATGAAATTTCAACCGTAGGGATGACTATGAAATATAAAATAGTAGTATATATTTCACTTATGTCTAACCAAGTACATTAGACATCACAATACATTGGATAATTTTACTTCAAGGGAACAATGTTTCTAGCTATTAAAGCACAAATCCTAATGTATAATATATTTGAAAATTACTTATTTACAACAAATTTATTACAGTAAATATGCCCAATTATATTTTATATGTTTGCAAATCACTTAACTAAAGTTATGTTAATTAAACACACACAACCAACACTATAAACTACTTAATCACCATGAGAACATAAGTTAAAAATTATATTTGCATATTCACAAAGTTTAGATACGAAAACATACTTCATATATCATCAATTGGGTCTAGTTCGAGAGGTTTGTGGGGTGGACTGTTATCTTCCCCACCCAAGGTCTATTCATGTAAGAGGCATATTTTTCTCATAGTGAGTATATTGTTGTAACATATTCGAGCCATGTTGTTGACTTGTCCTTGTGCCCCAAATAATCTCGGGTTTACCCTATGTAACATACTCAAAATAAGGGTAAATCCACACAAGGTTTGCCTCAAGATAATTGCCTACAAAATGAAGAAGTATACTTCATATATGCATAAGAATGAAGTTATAGGTACATACCAACATGTTGTCCCAAGCTAGTACAATATAGTCCTTCAAACTTGTCATGAAAACAACAACACGCTAGCATCATTTATCAAACAAAAGCAACCAACTTCTCCTAGCTATCAATCACTTCTAAATAGAGTTGGACTCTCTACTAATGATCCAAAACAAGCTAGCATACACACCAACAAGTCGTATTTGGCACCTACACTTGCATCACAAAAGTGTACAAGAGAATCAAGATAGTATGCCATTATCTTCTCTGCATCAAGCACTTCAATTAGTCTATAGTATGCCACTATATTCTCCACATCAAGCACTTCAATTAGTCTTAGTGTTTTCAATTTCACAAAACCCTAGTCATATTATCTCACGAGAACCATAAGATTAAGCACTCCCTTTTCTCCTTTAATATTTCTTCCAAACCCTAGATTCCCTTGTCATATTAGGTCAAACACTGACCCTAATGTCTTCCTTGCATTAACACAATAATATTAGTGCATTAGACAAGAGTGCAAAGTATAATTAAGAAGAACAACATAAAAAATAGACAATATCACTACTCCTCGCATCTCTAGGACATGATTTGAATGATCAATGTGATCAATATGATGAAGGAAACAAAAGACTCTCTCCTCCCTTTATATGAAAGGGAGGCCAACAATATAAAATTGGACAAGGTCCACTACCAACTTTCTCAATAAACCTATATAATCATTGAATAGGTTATATGTTAAGCACTCTAAATCCTAGGTGACACGTGTCAAGATCCAAAGTTAGCACATCCATCAAGCAATGGTTCCATGATGAGTTCTCCATAAGATAAGGTCCAACACCCACCTCCAAAAATCCTTAAGTCAAGCACAAGAATCCTTATAGGAAACAAAGTGATCCCATGCAACGTATGCACTCCTCCTAAATATCCTAATGCTCCTCCTCCAAATATTTATCCTCATAAGTAAGCAACCATTCCCTCCATGTGTGCTTCATGAATAATATCACCCTGCCATATAGGTCTCTGTCCTTATAAGGAACTACATCGTGTAAGCATTAATTCAAGGTATAATAATCCATGAGTAAGTTATCTCCATGTGTATGTCCACTAAGGTACAACCAAGGGTATTCATCACAACATGCACTCCACGTCACCTAAAGTGCCCCCAATCATGGTATAAACACTTTTAGAGTAACCCCAAAAGCTAACACCCGCTATTTACAAGGAAAGTGTTTTCACCAACACTAGTGTTCTCCTTGAGAATCTAAACTATACATACCATCCACAGCTCGAAATTTTCTATAATCTTAGAATAAATCACTAGCCCCTGTAAAGGAACTACCACACAAACATGATTTTGATCCATCACACCTCACTTCCTAAAAAAAACTTAAAGGGGCACAAATGGAATTAGTTAATGCAATATGGTTAGCATATCTCCTATAATGTATACTCACACTCATTGAAGATTTGGACCCTCTGGTAAGCCATCTTGGCTTCTTGAAAACTAAAGTAGAGGGTAAGGATGTATCCTTGT
>LPNX010769244.1:142452-158842 GCA_001517045.1 Pseudotsuga menziesii | reverse complement strand
AGCCCTTACATCTGACCTGCTCGTCAGAATGGATTTGGGACTCATCACTGTCTCTGGGAGGAAGCCTCGATCTAGAGAACACCAAGTCTCTCTCTGAAGTACTCAAACTTCAGCCTAGCCAATGGCTTCATCGATACATCATCTATCTGTTCCTTCGTCGCAACATACAAGAGCTTCACTGCTCCTNGGTTTGTCACAGAAACCCTAATTTTCAAAACTTGGAATCTTTCAGATCTAATTGGATGAACAGATAGATCTCTTCAAATGGAGCTGTCCAATGTACTCCGTTTCTGAAAACAGTGGAGGGAAACTCCCGGAACAGGAAGCCCTAATTTTCTGATTTCTTCTGCAGAAATTCTTGTTACTGTTTCTGTGATATCTCTGAAATTACTGATCCTCTGTGTATNACATACTCTGCTTCAGCTGTACTCAGTGCCACATAGGATTGCTTCCTGCTAAACCAAGAGATCACCCCTGATCCCATACTGAAGCAACATCCTGAAGTACTCTTTCTATCGATGGCACTGTCTTCCCAATCTGAATCAACATAACCCTCCAGGTTAATCTTCTGATTCGCATCATACTTGAGCCCATAATCAATTGTACCCTTCAGGTACCTCAGATATTTGGTCTCGTGTTCGTCAGGTACATCAATGACCCAATCATCTGACGATACATCGTAGCATCAACCGACTCTGACGAAGCATCACTCAATAGCTTCAATTTCGATGCCATAGGTGTGGCCATCGCCTTGCAGTCCATTATCCCGAACCTCTTCAGGATCTCTACTGCATACTTCNTGAGGTAACCTCACATGTTCCTGATCCAAAACCATAGGTTTCATCAGAATTTGTTTCACCATTTGGGATTTATGATCCTTTTCCCAAGGTGACCTGTTACATGACTGTTCAGAAAAGCGAAGTTGAACGACATGCCACGTGTCACTGGTTCATCTTCTGAGTCTGAAATTTAGACCACAGAAAATAAAGTCCGTGCCCTTTCTGGAACATGTTCAGGAATTCCATTTGGACCTCTGTAGCCCAAGATATTGTAGATCTCCCCAGGTGTCCTGTTTATGGATGATTTCTAGAAGAGGATGGAACCCTAACTTGGAGAGATCATATCTCCCCGAATATAGCGAATCAGAGGCTGACCTTTGGACACAGTGTTCATCAGGATTTTATCTTTGGCTCTTGCAATTTTTAGCTTCTGAGACTTTGCCAATCTCGTAATATAGCGACTGTACCAAAACTTAGCAGTTTTAGTATTTAGGGTTTCTCCTAGCTAGGGGTCAAACTAGGGTTTGACTTTCCCGGAGATTTACCCAACCAAATTTCTTGATCCAGGTCTCTAAATTTTGGTTTTGATGAGGAGAACAATCCTATGCTGGTCTCACCCAAAAATTCCTCTTCTGTAGAAAGCCCTAATTTCCACATCGAAACTGAAAATGATTGAAATTGAATTCTGCATCAACAGAAAGATGCACCCTTCAATGGAGAGTCATCCTAGCATACTTTTGCTGAAAATCTGTGGAGGAAGATACACAAAATAGGAATCCCTAGTTTCTGTAGCTGCACAATGTCTTCTTCTCAGGTTAGCTTTGATACCATGTTAGTTTTTCAACATTTAAGCTAGCATTATGTTAGGATCTTTTCACTGAGAGAATAACAAGCACAACAAAAACATAAGCACATCACATGAGACAAGAGACACAAAGAGTTTTGGTAGGGGAAACCATAAATGGAGAAAACCCCTCAACTTCCTCTAAGATAGTATCACCACAAGATGTGAAACCCAAAACAGTAAGATGACCTCCCAACACAACAGCATCCTTCTGTCTTCTGTCAAGCCAAAGTATTTCCTTCTCCAAAGGTGCGCCACACTTGAGAGAGCAAGTGATGTAATTCACAAGTGATAAATAGAGAGACTCTCACTCTCTATTTATATTCTTCCATTGAATTGAAGTGCACTCAAACATGTAGGCTTAACTTACAATTACTTACTCGAGCCTACACCTTAATTAGTGTATAATAACCCAAGTGCCCCGAAACTGTGGGGACTTACCTAATGACTTGACAAGATTTGTTTACATTAATAATCCTCCCGATCGGAACATCGGGGTAAGACAACATGACTCAAATGCATAATAAAAACATCCCGGAATAAACATCGGGTTACAATATATGAAATACATAGAAGAATACATTCCGAAGTTACATATACATCAACAATCCTTGCTCAATCTCTCTTCGCCCCTACTCAGAATTAAGGACACTTTTCATGCTTCTAAATATGTTTATAGAATAAGAACATATTGACTACAATCAATCATTAAAAGGGACACCTGTGATATGGAGGACCATACATCCTCCTGAAACTTCACATCTCAACTCACGATAGTATTTTGTTCAATTAGACTACCTTGGAAGATGTATAACTCTCATTGTATCTAACAAAATAATATACTCTCACATCATCTGAAACCTCTTTTGTATTAGGGTCTTGAACACTTGTGAGTTTGAAGAAAAATAACCTTGGATCATCAACAACCTACTAAATTTAAAATCTTGCATATCAAATTCATAGGCCAAAATATCCAAATACCATGTCATAATTTTTTTAATATTTCTTGCAAAGATAACCATGTCTCTATATAATACCAAGACAACTGGATTATATATATCAAAATCTCATCTATCCTAAAATATCAAACACTTAGCACAAGCAATAGCCCACATAGTGCCTCCAACAAACTATAAACATGGCTATCTTACACATCCATCTTAGTACCTCCAACGACTAAAGAAAAACCCTCAACATGGAACATTAAATCATTTTTGTGAATGAATTAAGTATCATCAAGTTCAAATCCCTCTTTCTAAGAGAGTCCAAAAACTTTTTCATATTACTCTTCACTAATCCTATCAAGTGTGAACTTGGAATCAATCATTGATTCCACAATAAGTTTTGAACTTATCTCTATGTCTTCCCATCGTACAAGCTTGGCATAAGCCTCCTACAAAGTAGAAGGATCAACCAACTTCACATTTTCATGTACTAGCACTACATGAGTAGAAAATGACCTATATAGGACACCATCCACCCAAACTCTTGCCAAAGTCCTTATAATTGCGAGACTATAATCAATAATAGTGCATTATTATCCTTCAACTATAGCTCTACATTAAGAATTTGTAATATGAGAAATTAAAAGAATATTATATTTAAACTAGGATTAACCCTATTGTTCTAGACAAGAAACTTATCCCCGGTTCCTTCCTTGCATCATTACAAGTACCCTGGCACACTAGACAAGAGTGTAAAGTACAATGAAGAAGAACCATGTAATGTCCCCAAAAATTGAAAATAAAATAAAATTTTAGGCTAGTGAAAACTACCCAAAAGGGATCATTAGTACTCATGTAGAAACATAGATACTCCTTAAACTTACAACCTCTTCGGATTCTACCCACTATCTTGTTAATCTCGTATCCATTCCATGACTTATTAGTTTGTTTACTTCTTATGTCTTAATTCTGTTATTTAAACTGTTGATATATCTTAGTTACTACTGTCGGTAAATTAATGAGTTATATAGATCATTGTTTTGCTCCTGCACATGTATACTTTGTTTATTTAATGAAAACTAACTTAACTTTATTGATGGGAACAAAGTGATGGAGTGGTGGGACTCGTTCTCCCATGACGATCTGAGAGGTAAGATTATTCTTCGTTATGCAGGCTTACCTAGTTCATTCGAACTAAGGCACCTTATTCATTGAGTCACATGTTACTCTTACGACATCAAGATTATTGGTTACTTGACACAACTAAGTTCTTAGTTGTACTTCCCGTTGCCTCTTGCACTTTTGTTACTGATCTGTTTTACGACTCAGGTATGCCCTATGTTTGTTATCTATCTTTATTTGTTAATTTACCAAATGCTTATGAATTTATAATAATGTCCTTTCATTGTTATTGTCTATCTCTTGTTTAGTTACTTACTCGTCTTTTATTACTATTTTGCAGGTTTTACGTTGGTGACAAGCTTGTAGACTTACGCTTGTTCTTCCTAGCGAGGGCATCATGGCATACTATGTTTTCCATTATGCCTAAATGCTACAACCTAGACCTATGACTTAAGTGCATACACTACCTATATGAGCTAGCACAAAGGCAAGTGATAACACTAAAAGCTTGATGCTAAGGGCACACATTATAACGTTATAAGATAATGTTTAAGGGAAACATTGTAACACTATAGGATAGTGTTAAGGCTACGCATATCATAAGGTTGAGACTATGGTATACATACCATATCGATAGTATTGAGCCTGCGTTGAATTTTTAAGGGGTGGCGAAACCATAGTATAGAGGGTTTATAATATCACATGGTTGTTTTAACGTTGGTCCACGATTTTATGGTTGGGATTTATGGTAGCGTTAATGGCCACCAGTTGGTGCCATTAATGCTATAGGGGTTGGTGAAAACCCTTGGCAATGGACTTGGCATTCGTTGTATGTGTATTATGGTATTGGCATTGTGGTGTAGTGAAGCCTCTGCGCGTTTGGAGGATGGAGACGATCCCATCGATTCACAGGTGAGCTTAACCTAGCCTTGTGTAAAATGCAATGCTTTGTTTGGTTTTCTTTATGGCACAGTCATGCTCCTCATGCCCTCGTGTTCTGTCTGTAGGTGAATGTGAAGGCGCTCCGGGGTTTGCACAGGCTGCACTTGTCGATTTCGGATTTCTTCCTCACGGCCCGGGGTAAGCCTGTTAGCAAGTTTCCTTGCCTCCTCTCGTTTTGTCATTCCTTAGTTGGAAAATCGTTACTGGGTTAGGGTTTCGTGTGACACTTGTTGACTCTGCCTTCGGGGTTTTAGGATATAGCTTGCTCTGGTTTTGATAGACTCTCATTTGAGAGATTTGGCATTTGTTTGGGCCGTGGCTGCACCATTACTTGTAATGGTGCCATAGCTCACAGCTTGCCATTATGTTTTAATACTTTGAGTGAAGGTAGAGAGGGTTCGTGCCTCACGGTGTAATTTCATTGTGCGTTGGTTTTAATATGAAGACTATAATTGATTTGATATGAAATGAATACGATTTACCCTAGAGTTTAAATACTGTGTAAACTTGGGTTTTGTATGGTTATTTACTTGCTGTGTTTTATGTGGTTTTTAATGGAATCAATTGTGGCCTTACATCCTGTAGAAATAATTCTCTGTGTATAATTATTATTGTTTTGGGTTACGACCGTATGCACATCACTCTGTTTGCGTAGTTAGTGTTTTGGGTTATGGCCATGTGCACAACACTTTTTTTTTTGGTTTGTACTCTGAGTAGGGAGCTTCTAGAGCTTAGGCGTTATGCCATGGGCTGCACCATTGTAACAATGGTGTTGTAGCCCATTGTCTTACCACCACGCTCTGCGTTAGCTTATAAATAGAGTTTGTGTTTTGAAACAGAGTATTTTGTTCTTAGTTTGCATTAGCTCAGTGTGGGTGCAGGCCATGCCACGAATGACATGTGCCTCTCCCAATGATTGTGCTAGCTTTTAGTTGGCATTTTAAATGTAAATTGTTTACTTGGAAAGAATCGGGCTGTAATAGCCAGGGTTATAACAACCCACGATATTGATTTGGTTTTAAAAGCGTGAATGTGTGTTTAGATTGGACTTGGCCAAGGTCGTATCTAGGGTCTTTACGACCTCGCTGCTAATGTAAGCGTTGTTTGGATTTAAAGGTTTGTGGCATAGCTTTAAAGCGTAGCTTGTACATACTAGATATATAGCACAGACTGTATAGAGATGGTTATGTGATTGCTTACTGATTGTATATGAAATACTTATGGTTTTATTAATGTTACTGTCTTGGGTTTATACATCTACAGGATTCGATGTCGCAACCTCTTGATGACAAAGTGGGTTTTAATTGTTTAAATGATACATTTGGTTATGTATAGATTTTAAATGGGACTTTAAAACCCTTTATGTGTTTATAATGGATGATTCTAATAAAAGGACTGTGAATTTAAACATTCGAGTTATGTTAATGGATACGATTTGGATTGTGGATTTTATATAAAAGTACAAAGTTTGATAATGGACCACGTGGATGGTCACGATGCCTTCTCTGTTTGGTTACTTATGATTATGTTTATTAAAATGGAATGTTATGATATTTAATTTGTTTTTACATGATTAGGTAGAGCAAACATTAGGAGGTCTTTAATGAGTTATTATCTTAGATTTAGTCTTCTTTGTCTATACTTAGTTTATAAATAAATTGAATAATACATTAATTATACAATTATTTAAATACTAACATATATATATACTTCTATATATATATTGAACCTGTACTTCTGAACAAATCTTGAATTAAAAACAATCCTCTGCTGACAAATGAAATATGTCAGTAGAGTAATGCAACCTGTAGATTAGGCTAACTAGTAACAAAACTAGGCATGGTGCATATAGTAAAATTTCTCCAGCTTATGTTTACTAATTGCATATACAACCCTGACAGATTTATAACCATGAAACATAGCCATTAGGGCTAGAAATTTATTTGCAACAATTACTTAACATAAACAATAATGAAACTTTGGGAGGAAATAGAATAGGCCTTCAAGGGTTTCATACCTGAAATTGAAGCTTTGTCAATGGCTGCACCTGCACACTTAAATAACCAGCATTAACAATTCAATGCAGATCTGACCTCTATTTGATGACCAAATCACTTAGGAACTACCACGTTCCTCCCAACCATGACCCAAAACCGTTCCTGGTTCTAATCCGGATCCCCCCGAGATGGACTCCAACATGAAAGTAGCTTAGAGCTCCTAAGGTAGGGTTTCCTAACTGGTAATCAATTATGAATCAATCCTCTTTTCCTTGCAGGGAAAGTTCTCCAAGAAAAACACTTGAGAGTAGAACAGGCAGAATAATAATTCTCCTAGATAAAAATCAAAACCCCCAAGCCTTTGCTTGGCTTGAGTCTTTATAGGTAGACTCTTTAGTCAAAGGGGCAGTTAAATCAAGAAATCTTAACCCTTTTTAATTTACTGTGGTAATTTTTTCATTTTTTTTTTTTAAACGGAAACGGTTAAATTTGATTAGTGACTGGCAAATGGGCTACCAGGGCCTTTACAATTCATATCCAGATCTGCTGTACTAAACTTCATTTCCTGCTTAAAAAATAGATCAGAAAGGTGCTGTTGGTTGCTGGGGAATGCCCAACAGAACATGAAGACCAGTACTCTTTAACCTTAGGGGAGCGGGTGCTTTGAAATTTCTCCGTTAACAATAGGTTGGCTTTTACTCAGGATAGCACCGCGGTTGGCTTCAGCATCTACTAGATTGTTGAGGCTCCTTAGAGTCCTTAGAACGTGGTAAGTCTTATGAGTTCTAAAGTGCTTAAGCATGAGAAGGACTTTCCTGTGGAGGTGGGTCAAGCTTATACCGGAAAGCATCTTCTTGGTGTGTACAGCCTTGACTATCAGCCTAGAGTCTCCAAAGATAGTAAGCTTCTGAATGTTCATCTTTCTTGCTTGATTCAGACCTTGCCACAACGCAAGATACTCCACTTGGTTATTGGACGCATGTCCTAGGCCCCAGGCATAGGACAAGACGAGGGTGCCGGACGGGTCTAGAATAATGCCACCACCTCCAGCTTGGTCGGGATTCCCTTTCGAGGCCCCGTAAAAAAAAAGACACCATTCATTCAGGGCAGATCTCCACTTGAGGAATTCCTGTTCTTCCAGCCTGATTTCCCAGCGAGCCTTTTGTGGAGGATCGGTAGCTTTATTGCTTTGCTGATTCACTTTGATCTCCTTAAACCAGTGCTCTTCTTCAGGCGAGAGGGTAGCCTCATTTCTGAGAGTAGACTTGGTGCTTAGAGCTTCAGAGAGCATGGTTCTAGCCTTAATTGCCACTTGAGTTGGAAGCCTGCATTTCTCCTTAAAGATTCTGTTATTTCTTTCCAACCAAACTTTCCAGCAAAGGAATTTCGGGGTCCACATCCACGCTTGCTTGAGGGTGTCTTTTTCGCTTAAGTTGAAGGGGGCAAGAGAGATCCAGCTACTGACCAGCTCCTTGATTGAGCTGGGCAAACTTACAGCGTTTGAGCCTAACGTGAGATGCCAAACCTCTTTAGTGAAGTCGCAGGAAATGAACAAATGATCAATGGTTTCTTCAGCTTTGTTGCACAGAGGGCACCAGGATGGCCCTGCCCAGCCTTTGCTCTTCAACTTTTCTCTTGTAAAAATGCTATTATGAAGGACAGTCCAGATAAAAATGTCAATTTTTGGAATAGAGGCGAACTCCCATAGAGCTTTCCACGGCCCAGGGTTGGGAGGGACCCACGGCACCTCCAAAATCGCAGCGTAGCCCTCAGCTGCAGTATACTTGCCAGATCGAGTTCCCTAGCTGCGTTTATCATTAGCTCTGGAGCTGATGGGAGACTTTCCTTGGAATAAATTCAGTAGAGTTTCAGCTTCCTCTTCTAAATTGTGAGGGTAATCGCCCAGGTTCCAATTTGCCCAAGATTCGACCTCATCTCTGTTCCAGACTGAAATGTCCATCAGCATTCTGTAATTATTAGCATGGAGCCAATCTTTTATATTTCCCAGGTCGCTGAGATTGATGAGAGGTTGATCCCCAAGGATCGCGTCCTCCCATATTCTGATTTTTTCCCCATTTCCAGGAGACCACGTGAGCTTAGACATGAAGAAGGGGAGGGCTCTTTTGCACAGGGAAAATATCGGGGAGCCTTTCTTCAGTTTTGTGACCCTTTCAAGACATCTCTGCCTGTCTTTTGTAAAATATTTCTTCTTGAGGATTTGCTTGCTCCAGGTTCTTTTGCCTGTGATCATTTTCCAAAGAATTTTGCCTCCCATAGCAAGATTTTGGGTGGCCACATCTCTTAATTGAAGGCCCCCTTCCATTGTTGGCCTAGTGATCTTGTCCCAGCTTACTAGATGGAGTTTTTTCTCACAATTTCGGCCACCTTCCCACAGGAATCGCCGGAGCAGCTCATTGATTCTGTTGGTGATGGTTTTTGGAGCTAGCAGCACCAAGCATTGATAGATTGGAAGGCTGGTGAGGACTGTGTTCATTAGAATCACTTTGCCAGCTTTGTTGAGCCAAGATGCCCCCCACGCATGGATCTTGTTTTTTAGTTTGTCCAGCATTGGCAGCCAATGGGCAACTCTAGGGGTATCTTTGAAAATAGGAATGCCCAGGTAAGTAAAGGTGTCCCAAATGGTGATGCCTTCCATTTCGAGGGTCCGAGCTATCTCCAGCATTGCACGGGGAGAACAGTTCCAGCCGTAGACCTTGCTTTTGAGGAAGTTTATTTCACTTCCGGAGCTATTCCTGTAATAGTCCAGCTCTGTTTTAAAGTTCCTAGCTGTGTTGAGATTGGCAGCTCCCAGAAGAAGCGTATCATCAGTGAACTGGGCATGGTTTACATCCTTAACCTTTGGGACAATTTTGATGCCTGATAGAGACCTGTTTTGGAGACTTCTATTCAGTTGTTAGCTTAGGACAGCGACTTGGATGACAAACAGCATTGGGGAGAGGGGGCATCCTTGCCTTAATCCTCTTGAGGCCTGGAAAAAATCAGTATAATGCCCATTAACCAACGGGGCGATCCAAGGGGCTGAGATGCAAGCTTTGACCCACATAATGAATTTCTGATTGAAGCCGAAGTTCCTCATTGCTGCAGAAAGGAAATCATGCCTAACTCTGTCAAAGGCATTGGCCAAGTCCAGCTTAACCACCATACCCTTCTCTTTTCTTTTGTAGCTAGAATGGATGGCTTCTTGCACTAAAATAATGTTGTCCAAAATCTGTCTTCCTCTCACAAACCCCCCTTGGTTTTCCAGAATCAGCTTGGGCAGGATTCTTTTCATTCTATTAGCCATTATTTTGGTTATTATTTTATAACTCGTGTTACACAGGGATATAGGCCTGAATCTGCTGAAGTTTTTAGCGCCTTTTTCTTTTGGAATGAGAGCCAAAAAGGAGGAATTAGTGCTGCCCCCCAGTTTATTGCAGTTCTGAGCCTTCTTCACCATTCTGTAAAGGTCCTTCTCTATTATGTCCCAGCAAGAAATGTAGAACCGGGCAGTGAATCCGTCCGGCCCTGGAGCTTTGTCTGGGTCCATTTTGTCAAGGGCTTTCTTAATTTCTTGAATACTAATAGAGCTGTTCAGCTGCAGGTTGTCCTCATCATTAACCAAATTTGGAATCTCTGAGAGTGGATAGGAATTCGGCTCCATAGGATCCTGGTCAGGGGCGGAGTAAAGACTTTTAAAAAAGGAATGGGTTGCCTCCTTAATGCCTCTAAAGTCCTTTATCACTTGGCCTTGAGTCTGAATTTCATTGATGGAGTTGTATATCTTTCTGGCTTGGGCTTTCTTATGAAAGAATGTGGTATTTTTGTCTCCAGCTTGGAGCCAGAGCGTTCTTGACTTAACTCTCTAGTAGGTTTCCTCTTCTCTACAGGCTTTATGGTACTCCCTTTGAAGCTCAGCTTCCCTAGATAGCAGGGCAGGAGTAACAGGGGACTCTTCCAAATTTAACTGGTGCCGTTCCAAGGCCTTTTGGGTTCTTTTCCTTTCAGCCACTGGGGAACCCAGTCCTTTGGCCCAGTCTTTCAGGGCCACTTTTAGTCTTCTAAGCTTTTCTTCCCAGACAAAGAACGGGGAACCATGAACCGGTTCGATCCAGGAGTTAGAAACAATGTCAAGGAAACCTTCCTGGGTTACCAAAATTGGGCTAAACCGAAAGGGAATAGGACCTAACCTTTCTTCAGGATAAATAGAAAGGGAGATCGGCTTATGATCAGAAGTATAATGCGGGTGGATCTTTGAGGAGGCCATCAGCCCTAGGGTTAGGAAGGAGGAATGAATGAGGAACCGGTCAAGGCGGGCAGCAATGTGACCAGGTCCTATCCTTTTATTTGACCAAGTATACTTTCCTTTGTCAGGGATGATGTCTTCAAGGTCCCACTCCAGCATCAGGTCTTCAACCCACTCTCTTGCAGGGTCCTGCACTATTGATCCCCCTTTTTTTTCGGCCAGGGCAAGAGTTACATTTAAATCTCCAGCCAACACTAGATTTTCAGGCTTGTGGAGATTCAGGAACAGTTTTAAGGTATCCCAACATTCTTTTTTTTCAGAAAGAGAGACAGGAGCATAAATATTAAAGAGACTTACATGATGGCCGGAATCTTTATGAAGCAGCTTGGTGAATAACCAATGAGTGGTTCCTTCTTCTTCCACTAGGTCGAGCTTTGCAGAGTCCCAAAAGGTTGCTAAGCCTCCCGAGGCTCCTCTTGCACTAACAGCCCTATCCGGGCCTTTCTTCCAAAACGAGTTGCTTGCACGGAGAAGAGCATCCTCCTCCAGCTTCGTCTCCTGGATTAGTAGGACTTCAGGTGACATTACTCTTGCTAAATCCCGAATAGCTTCTTCTTTTAGAGGACTGCCTAGTCCTCTGCAGTTCCAGGAGACGAATTGCATTATTTACCTGGGGGAGGGTGATGACCCCCTTTCGAGGTCTTTCCCAACTTCATCCCGGATCTGGTGTTCATCATTTCAAGTATGGTGTGCTGAGAGCCTTGAAACACGTCCTTGTAGGACTGCTCTTCCCTTCTCTTCTTCTCTGTCTTCCGTCCACGTTTTGGTTGATCCGGGGTACCTGATTGGCTGCTGGCTTCGGTGTCACCTTCCTCAGAGGAATCAGCTCCTATTTCCGAGCCAAGACTGACGTGTTCTTTGAATGGACTGGCGGCACCAGGTTGATGGATTGAATTGATTGGGTCTTGTGGTGCCTGGACTTCTTCAGCTTCTTGGATATTTCTAGGGTTTTGGGCTACATTAGGATCTTCCTGATTAGAATTTTTTGAGCTACCTTCCTTTGGAGGAACCTGGGCCGTTCTCTCCTTGCTTCTGGCAGTGTTCGTGGGTTTCCCCTTTTTTACTTTCTGCCATCCTTCAGCGTCTTCTTTCTCAGCAGCAAGCTTGGGACAATATCTTTGGAAGTGGTCGTGTTCTTGGCAATTCCTACACTTGAAGGGCAGGTGCTCGTAGTCCAGCTTCTGGAAATGAGTCCAAGATCCGACTTTTAATTTTATTGCCTTCGGGAGACTGGCTTCCAGGTCAACTTCAACGCAGATTCTGGCACAGGTGTATTGGCCCTTATTATCAGCTTTGTCAATGAATCGCCCGATTCCATTTCCTATTCTCTGCAGGGAATCGAAGTCCCAGCAATGCACCGGAAGGTTAGGGAGCCTGACCCACACCGACACTTCCTTGGGGAGATCGATCGAGGGATCAAAGTCTGGTGTCCATTTATTCAGATATAAGCCTGCATCCCCATGAAGTAGGGGTCGTTCCTAAAGATTAAGTCCCGGTCTTCTTCTGAGATAAATTCAAAGATGAAGAACCCTCGCCCTACAGGGTAGCAGGTCACTCCATTTTTGAGATTGGGCTTCCAATTCCTCTGTATCCAGTCATCTGTTGTTTTAGTGGAGGGCCATAGGCCCATGAACTGCCCCACGAGACCTCGTTTCGCCAATGCCAGAGCTATTTTCATTGGTTTTTCTTCAGGCAGTGAGATTTCTGGAATTTCTTCTAGCTTCTTTATGAATTTCGAGACCTCCGGAGGAGAAATTTTCTTGCCCCTGCTGTGAATAAGCTTGCTGAAGGCTTCCTCATCAGATTTGGACAGGGGGGGGGGGCTCCCCTCCCCCAGGCGCCGCCATGCTACTCCACGCAGCCCTTGCTGCCCTCTCACGTGCTCAGCAACCCTAGCGCGTAGCCTGCAAAGCGATCAGTTCGCTATCAGTTTTTGCTACTCTTCCAATGCAGTTATTGCCTTAGCATAAGATCAATATTTCAGACATTGCCATCTATTATGTTTCTTAATTTTTTCAATTCTTAACCTAGGAACTTTTAACTAGTTCCTAGTTAGTCTTTCATAGATATTTCACTATTTATTAGTCCTTTAATAATAAATAATAATTGGAGGATCTTTTCTTCTTTCTTTATTCAATTATATAATTAATCATAATTAATTCTTTATACATACTATGTATAAAATACATAGTATTAAAATACGTGTTAACACTTGTCTTCGGGCATCATGTGCCATGATCCCTTAGACGTAATGACACTTCTTTTATGAAGGTCAAGTAGATAGATGGCTTAGGTCTACTAGGCTAGGCAACTCTAAACATCCTTGCATGTTGGATTTCCCTTGTATAACGTGGTAGTTCTTCAGTACTTGATTGAGAATACAGAAATTCAAAATTTCATTTAATCACTTAAAAATAAGTATGATGAGATCAATATTATTCCTCGAGTCGTTTTCACTCGGAGGTGATTTTAATCTTTTCAGTAACCCCTAGCGCTTACCAGAGCCCATACTCAACACTTATAACAAGGAGTTACAAACATAGTGCAATTCCAGAGCTCTCACTCAACACTAAATGCTAGGATGTACTTGTACGATACACCTAGGGATACAATGGCCAAATATCCGATGCTCCAGAGCTTATGCTCAACACCAACATGGAATGCTCCAAAGCTTATGCCCAACATTTCCAAATTATATTTTTCATGTGTTCCATAGATTTATGCTCAACACAAATGTAATTACTCATGTGCTCCAGAGCCTTTCGCTCAACACAAAACATCTCATCGATCATGTGCTTTAGGGTCCATGCCCAACACAAACATTTCATCAATCATGTGCTTCAGGGTCCATGCCCAACACAAAACATAAATATACCTATATATCATCAACAATTGGCTTACGCCCAATATACAAAACAAATCATCATGTTCATATGCAGTGGGGTCTTCGACCCAAAAATAAAACATCAATATAATCATCATGATCAATAGGCTCATGCCTATAAATGGTAGGTCCAAAATTCGGGATATTACAAACCATTTTGCACTCCTCGCATATCCAAGACACGATGTGAATGATGAATGTGATAAAGACGATGAATGAAAAAAATACTCCCTCCTCCCTTTATTTAAAATAGGTGAGGGAGGAAACAATACAAAAGTGGACTAAGTTTTGCAACCAACTTTCTCAAACAACCTAACTAATCACTAGATAGGTTCACATGTGAAGTGCTCCAATTCCAAGGTGACATGTATCAAGATCCAAGGTAAGAATGTTCATCAAATAAGGGATCCAATATGAGTGCTCTACAAGACAAGGTCCAATTTCCTCTTCCAAAGGTCTCAATTGATCCAGTATTACCTCCTAAGCAATGCACTCTCCAAGTTTATCACACCTCCATGAATAGTCAACTCAAGTGTGCTCAAGTCAAGGATAAGCGTCCATGTGGGAAACAAATATATCCCATTCTACCTAGGGTTCGATGGATCCTCCTAAATTCCCCAACACTCATCCTCCAAATAGGTTATCCTCCCAATAAAGAAACCATGTCCTCCATGTGTGCTTCATGAAGAATATCACCATGCCACATAGGTCTCCCTCCTCCAAAGGAAGTGCAACACATAAACATTAATTCAAGGTATATAAATATATGGGTAATATATATCCACTATGTATGTCCACTAAGGTATAACCAATGGGTATTCATCACTCCATGCACTCCACATTATATGAAGTACTTTGAAGCATGGTAAAAACTCTTTTAGAGTAACCCCAAAATATAGCACCCCCTATTTACAAGGACAGTGTTTTTACCAATGTGAATGTTCTCCTTTAGCACTAAATTATACTTGCCATACACAAATATAGATTTGTAATAGTTTCAAAATCAATTAGTAGCCCCTAGAAAGGAACTATCATCCAAACATCATTCCCCCCCATAAAGGCATGACACCACACTTCCTCAAAACAACTAAAAGGATAACAAAAGGAAGGAGCTAATGCAATATGGTAAGCATATCTCCTGGGAGGTATACTCACACTCATTGAATATATATGATCACTCCTATAAGGCATCTTGGATTCTTGCATATTGGAGTAGAGGATAAGGATCTATCCTTCCTCGATATCCATTTTCCCACACTTGGATATGACTCTTTTCATACTTCTAAATAAAACTATGAAACAACAACCTCCTCCCTTTATTCAGTCTTTAAAGGAGATACTATTGATCTAGAGGACCATACATCATGTTCAAACTTTACATCTCAACTCATCATAGTACTTTTGTGTTGAAATGTAGATATTGTAAGGTTCACATGTCTCATTGGTTTCCAAAAACAAAGATTCTATCACAATATCTTGAACCTCATTTGTATTGAAGTTTGACTGCCTATGAATTTTAAATTGGACTGTCAACAACCTACTAAACATGGACATCCTTCATATCAACTTTTACTTACAAGCCAAAATCTTTAGACACCACATCATGAGTTGTTTAAAACTTATTGCAAAGATAATCATGTCTATGTACATGACCAAGACAAGTGGGTCAAATCTATCAAAATCACAAAGATAGAAACCTACACAAATATCATCCGTCCTAAAATACCATGCTTGTAGCACAAAATAAAAACTCACATAGGGCCTCCAACAATTAACACAAAACACACAATAATGAACTCCTTCTTTTTGAGAGAATAAATTGGTGGTTGGAGTAAGAAGCTCATCAATGTAAACTCCCTCTTTTTGAGAGAATCCATTTTTTTACCCTAAGACTCTTTAGTAATCCCATCAACTATGAACTTGAAATCAATCATTGATTTCACAATAGGTTTGACACCTATCTCCATGGCTTCCTACTATACATGCTCTACATAAACCTCGTAAAACTAGAAGAATCACCCAACTTCCTAGTGGTATGTACAAATGCCACAAGATTACCAAGTAACATATAAAGGCCACTATCTTGTAGACCTTAGCAAAAGTCCTCAGATTTACTAGATTGCAATAAATGATAGTGCATTATTTCCCTTAAAATGTAACTCTACACAGAAAACTTGTTCTCCAAACCAAGAACAAATAAAAAATCGTTCAACTCAAGAAAATCTTCTAACAACATTAGCAAGGAAATGGAGCTTGATCCTTTCATGTGATAAGTAGTATCATCACCTAACTCCACACTTATTCTTCCCTCTTGCTCTTGAATCTTATTGAAGAGTTTCTTGTGATAAGTCAAATGTCTCAGTGCCACACTATCCACCTACCATCCAACACTTGATAGAATGTTGGAATATTAACAAGAGGCCATGGAGAAGGTGATCTTGTGTTGGGATGTTAACATGACCACTCCTATTGTAACACCTTCACTCTTTGCAACCTATTTTTTCTACATGGTCATCATTTCCTCTTCTTTAGATGGAATACTATCCCTTTTTGTGACACCTAAAACATTTCACAT
>LPNX010769244.1:120084-140739 GCA_001517045.1 Pseudotsuga menziesii | reverse complement strand
ATATATATATATATATTGCTTCGTTGAACAAGATGATAACCTTATATTTTACTTTGTAAATTCATCCTTAAGATTATCATAACTATGTAAATTCTCATGTGCCAAACACTTTGGACGAAAGGGTTTCCAAGATGAAGCAAACCCATCCATTGTAATGGGCACCAACTCCTCATCCTCCACTTTTGTCCCTATAGCTCTTAAATTGGTCTTTCAACTGTGATAATGGCCAAGTAGCTCACGACTTTGTCTATGTTACTCATGTGGGTGGCTGAAATATTGTTTCTCAATAGAAATTTAAGGTTAAACTCCAAAATATCATTGTTGTCCTATGGGAAACTATAGAAGGAGGACATTTCCACCTCACTGATCCTCTTCTCAATTTTGGTCAGATTTACTTTAGCTCAAAGGGGGTATCCATAAGATAGGATTGCTAAAGCTCAAGCAATTGAGATCAAGGTGAAAATGAAGAGTAGATTTAACAAAACCTATAGTTATAGAATAGGAAAATAACAAGGTAACGAGTGGAACAAGCATGTTTCCTATCCATTTGGCATATGGACTTTATAAGGTCGTGAATCATCATTGAGTTACATTCCCAAGTAATAAGGCAATGTTGTAGTTGGATTAAATAAATTACAACAATATTATATGGTTGTTTATGAATTCAAAAATATGAATTAAAATACCCAGATGAAGGAGGAAATATAAATGTGCACAAGGGTATGTTTGCAAACTAGAAGATGTAAATTCCAAGAAGTTCTATTTAAGAAAAGATAACATTCATTAACATTTCAGCAACAAACATAAAAATCCTAAAAGTAAATTAACCACCATTAACTCTTCAAAATAAATCTTCTAAACAAATAATAGATTTATCATATTGAAACCCTCATAACACACTTGACGAAATGAAATTTTCATCTTACATATTCAACAATAATCCAAAAAGAACAAGCCTCTAGTTTTCTATTGTCTTAAATATATTCAACAAAACTAAAGGGGAAAAGCCTCCAAATCCAACCATGAACTACAAATGGGAAGATATACTCTTCATATAGACTCTTGGTTAACTAGCCTTACCAAAAAAAAAATTGTTTGTTGGACTTAATGTTGTCATTGATGTGAAATTTGGTGTTGAACCTAATATTGTCATTGATGTCAAATAAAATGTTGAGTGTGAGATTGCTGGACCTAATGATTGATGACATAAAGGATGTTGGTCTTAATGATTGATGTCATAAAGGATGTTGGTCTTATTGTTGTCAAATGAGATTGTTGGTATTGGTGTCGACCTTGAATCTAGTTTGAAGAAATATATAGAACAAGGCTACATAGAAACAAGGCACTAACAAGAAGAATTGGACAAGTACAATGACAAGACAAGCATGAGAAAGAAGCGCGTAGTAATATAAAGCAAGTAAAATAACCAGAATGATAAAGAATGCAAATATCAAGAAAATGTCAAAGTGCACAAACAATCGATATGTCCAAGCAAGTGAAATGCCAGAATGTGCAGACAAATGTTGTGTCAAAGTGCACAAATAGTGGATAAGTTGAATTAAATACAAATGACAAGCAAGTGGTGCATCAAAGTGTGCATGTCGAAAAATGCATGTTGCAGTGTGTAGTATAATTGACAAGCTGACGAAGTATTGAAAAAAAAGGTGGGGTAAAGTCCCTCATTGTGGTACAAAAGGCTTCTTCCTTGGATAATTGTTGTGGTCAATTGACTAAATCAAAAAATAAAATAAGCACGGCAACCCTCATGTGGATATTAGGAGTGATATAAATAAACAAGGGTTGTTGTACTTTGTTGTTGTGTGTATGGTGCGACTACGAATAATCTGGAGTGTTAATGTTTTGGGGTTTAGGAGGAATGAATGAATCGTTGAACAAAAGAGAGGAAGACGAAGCAAAGTAAGGGTACAATGAAGGCATAAGTCATATCTAGACAAGTTGCAGTTTGAAAAGGAGTAGAAGACTATAGTAGATTCCTATGTGAAGTGATTAGAACCAAATATATAGCCAAATTGCAAACTACAATGGTGTAAATCACAAAAGAAGTAAAAGACAATTGCAAAGTTTTGAAGCAAGTACATAATCAAGTTGCACGTCACAGTTGGATAAGTCACAAAAAAGTCGCAAGTTGTAGTTGATACAAAGATATTCAATCATAATCAAATACTAAATCAAGTCAGAAAATTGCAGTTAAAAGGAATTGAAAGATCAAAGCAAAAAGATAAAGGTTGAAGCTAAAGTTAAAGAACGACGAAGAAGCGGAGTCTGGAAAGAAGATTGACAGAAAATAATTGCTTAGTTGAAGTATAGCGAAGCTTGAACAAGGATTGAATTTGTAAATTGTAATTCTCTCAAGTTGAGCCGAGAACAAATGACAAGTTAAACATTGTCTATAAGTTGGGTCTTGCGCCAAGGATTGGATTCCTCGTTATAGGTTGGATTCTTTCGGCAAGCTGGGTCTTATGCTGAGTGTTGGATTCCTCACCTCTCAATTGGTGTTGAGAAACCCAAAAATTGGTGTCTTTTGAAACTGATGTACTGATTTATATATCAATTCTTCAAAAAATTTATTGGTGTCTCTTGTTTGATGTTAAATGTTAATATAGTGCAAATTTTATTATACATAGCAACTACTACATGCAAAATAACATAAAGTTTTAATTGAATATATGATACACCGATTCACCCCCCCTATTAGTGTACTTGATGTGTTCAAAAATTAGTATCAGAGGTTCCTTCATAAAACAACGCACTAACGACTAAAGGGAGATCCTTAAGAACACAATTCGATGGGAAACCAATGTTGACTACAAGCAAAGCTATTTTCTTCGACGTGACAAACTATTCTTCTTGGAAAGAAAGAATGAAAGGATATCTAAAAACAAGAGGATGAGCTATTTGGGAAACATTTGCATGCAAACCTACCATTGTAAGAAATAAATTAAAACATTAGCAAAAAGGGAAGCCAAGAGAAATGATTCAACAACCACGAAGGCTATCCTCAACAACTTATTAGATCAATTCAAAGAAAAATTGGGACAATGCACATCTGCTAGAGAATTATGGCTCAAGCTAGAGAATATTGGTTCTGTTGAAGTTAACAACATCAAAGATAACTTGTGCAAAGACTAGATGCAATGCTCAGTCTTAGAAAAAGCAGAATTTGAGAATGAAATTGATGAAGGTATGCACTATTCTATACATTTAGACTGCATTAATTCAAATAGTGGCGATGACTTCTCTATTGCAGATGGAAAACAAGATATAATGAAGCATATATGTTTTAGTAGTACTAGAAGAGGTCAAATGGTCAGAATATGAGTCATATTTCAAAGGGTCAAGGGATGCCATGGATATTCTTGAAACTAGATTATGTGCATTTTAAAATAATTGGAAAGAGACCATAAGAAAAATGAGTGGATACAACAATTTCTTGAGGAGTTCAAAAGAAAGGAACGAGAAGAGCATGAAGAAGTTACTAAAGCAATGATTGACTTGAAGGATCAAGGTGTAAAATCCTTAAAGACCAAGGAAGATGAAATCATAAACTTGAAAAACAAAATTGTCATTCTAACAGAAGGAGTTAATAGACATAAGTCAAGTGACAAAATTCAAAATATTTGAATGATTCAAGAGAATTGGTTAGTGGTTTGAAAATCCAACTTGAGGAAGCCAAAGGAAGAGAGGAAGTCATGAGAATTCAACTATCAAAGGAAGAAGGTACATGTCATAGTATCAAATTTGAAGTAGAATAATTTAAAAAAAAGAACTGAGAAAGCAAATGCCAAATTCAACAGTAAGGGTAGTTCATCAATTCTAGAGGAGATATTGAAAAATCAAAGTTCGCCAAATGACGAAACTAGTCTTAGCTACGACAAGATAGTTGAAAAGGTTGGGGATGGTAAAAGTACCTTGAGTTGGTCAAAAGGAACAGACACAGTCACAAAACAAGAACATGGTTTGAATTTAGCCAATAAGGAAAGTTATGAATAAATAAGTTAAAAGGAACTACAATAGGCAAGCATGTCCCATCAAGACAACCTAATACCAAATCATGGTCATTAAGGCAGGTTCAGTCCAGGCATGGGAATTTCTTTAAAGGATATTGATTTTCTTATTATGAATATGGACATAAAGTATTGGAATGTATGAATTGTGGTAGGAAAAGGTTCAATAACACAGTTAAGTGGCTAAGGTGCAACTATTATGGACACACTACACAATATTGTCATAAAGTGGTTTGAGTGTTTTAAATTAAAATTGACTTTATGAGAATTAAAAAGGTGGGTGAAGTATTTAATGTCTCATTAAATATTTAAATGAAGTGCATTAAATTCATTTGATGTGAATTAATGAGCATTTATGGAGAAGCATAGATCCCATCTAGTAAGCTTTTAATCATATCCATTAATTTTGATGGAGGTGGTTACCCCAAACAAAAATAACATAAGATGTTATGTATGTGATGGTTTTGGACACAAAGCACAAAATTGTCAAAGCTCAACAGGGAATTCAACAAATGCCATGCCATATACTGCAGAAAAGAAAACTGATAATGTATGGATGAAAAGAAGAAGTGATACCATGCAACAACAAAAGATACATTTAAATAAGCATGTATACTCTCAAATGTGGATAAGAAAAATGATAGTTGGAAATCAAGTATATGATCGAATCCCCTGTCTTTCACATAAAACCTTCCATCCATAGATGGCATAGAACTCTAGAGAGAATTGCCCACACTTTATGGACAGTGTAAGGCTCTCTTTGAGGATCAAAACTTGTATTCCATCTCTAAAGTGTAAGTCTCGAAGGGCACTAAGACTAATCCAAGGCTAAAATTTTCTCCACATCTGCTTCATTGTTGAACCAAAACCCATCCAATTCCTTACCAAAACATGAAAAGTTGGAGCGTATCATATCACCACGAGACATTTTCGCTCAAGCTAGTATTTTAGGGTAGTTTGGGAGATAGAATTTCCGCAAAACCTTCCAACCATTTCCTTTGTCATTAGGTTCTCAACATCCTGAACCTTGACGTATTTTCCTACCACCAATCTCACTTCGCCCGATTTTTCCTAATTCCCTTGGACTTATTCCAATGCAATTTATCCTATAATGAAGTGTGGTGCAACCCCCTGACTTTCACCTTTGCTAGAAACTAAACCAACACCGTTCTTCAAATCCTTCTATTCTTTCTTTTAAACTACCTTTAGAGAGTTCTATATACCTTCACCATCCTTCGACAACTTTCCAGAGATACCAACTCCGAGTTCAAAGACCTTGGAAGATGTGGAGGAGGTAGTTATGCTGACTTCCTTCTCCATACCTCCAAGCATGGATAGTGGCACACCTCCCTCCATCCTAGAGCTGCTAACTTTCCCAAAACGCGTCGACTTAGTATAACCATCCATCTTATTGCACTTGCTCCAGTGGGTTATTAATTCTGTAACCAAGGGAAATATCAAGAGCTAGTCATTGAGATCATCCCTATAATCCAAATCATCCATAACCAAACTGTTGTAATAACAACCAATACCCTTAAACAAAAAATACAAAAAAAAATCATAAATCATACTTCCACATATACATTCCTCACTACCATCCTCCAATATACATGACTTAAAACTCCAAATAGGAAAATATTTATATCAATACAAAAGTTAGGATATTTTTTTTTTCTATCTACAACCTAGTCACATGTAAGTATTGTTCCCATTTTACAAATCCTCTCTAGAAAACAATTTTTAATTGTATCCTTCATTAAAACAAAAATCATGAGTATAATGAATGAAGTGTCCCATTGTCTTTTTAATTAAGTTGAATATTTAAAATAAATCAAAGGGAAGATGCTTTTCACACTAACCAATATGTCATAAATCATTGAAGAACATTTATTCCCCTTCTAAAGGGAGAAAGGAAGCCATGGGAGACAATGTGCATACATTGAAAAGATAAATTATATAAAGCAACCGAAGAAAATACTTGGAAGTTGTTACATTAAGAGCAAGGACAAAGAATGTAGATAGATTCCTCAACTTCCCCTCTTTTTGGGTGGGCAAAGAAATGTAAGGCAAAGCATAATTAAGAAATGGATGGGCAAAGAAATGTAAAGCAAAGCATAATTAAGAAATGAAGGGCAGTGGGGACATTCTTTAATTTGCACTTTATTTATGCATGTCTAAAAAGAAAGGGTATCTTTATGTCAAAGAGAAGGAACGCCATCTATACAATGAAAGCATACATTCAATAGTTATATTTTTTTAATATAAAGTGAGATGGCAAATTCTTTGAGGTTNTATATTCATATAATATATTTAATATAAGTTAATATTAGAATGAATTTTTAATATAAGTTAATATTAGAATGATTTTTTAAGAGCTTTGTAGTAAAATTGGATGCTGGAAAACCTTTAAAACATCATGAGCTAAAAGGATTTGTCATCTTTGTGAGTTTATAAGCATTGGAGATGAAAATCACTTTCTCTTAAAATGCCCTGCTTACATCCACATAGATCTTAGTTCCATAATCTTTACTCCAACACTGATATCTCTACCCTTTTAACTCCTCAATACTATGGCAAACTAATGACGCTCCTCTTTAAGCTTTTTGAGCATAGGAATAATATTTTAAAACAAATCAATTAATTTATGTATTGTTGTTTCTTTTAAGGTCCGATAAACTAAATTTAGTCTCAGTGGATGTTAAAAACTATCATTGTCATATTATTTGAAGGAGTAGAATTTGAAAACAAAAAAATATTTTATCCAACAACTATACCTAGAAAAGATCATCATAAACAACTAACCTACACATTATGTACTTGATATGTAATTTTAGTTATTGATACATGCATAAGAAAATTATATATATATATCACTAAACTATATCTAGAAAAAAGCATCATGCACATTTAACATATACATTATACATTATATAATTTTAGTTATATATATATATATATATAATCATTGTAATGGTTATATATAAAAGTAATTATTGTAATGGTGAAGACATTATACATGACAACTAATTTATTTATGTGAAATAAATGTTTATTAAAAAATTAATGATTAAATATATGTATTTTTTTAATTCTTCTATTAAAATCACATAAAACGTTTCTTTATAAAATTATTTATTCATTTGGAAAGCTTATTTTGGTCTTGAAAATAATTGTAAAGCAACAAACCTTGTGATGTGGATAAAAAGAAGCTCCTTTTTGAAACTTTAGTCACTCCTGTTATCTTGTATGGGTGTGAGGTTTGGGGTTGCAACATCTCTAGAGAATCCTTGAGAAAGATTGAACAAATCCAGAAGCGTTTTATAATGTATAACCTCAAAATAAAAAGCAATACACCATACCCTATTCTCCTTACTAAAGTGGGTCTTTCCCCTATCGAGAGCCTAGCTATGACTAGGCTCTTGTTGTACAAGCACAAAATCAATAACATGGGAGACCACAGACTTCCTAAGCTAGCTTTAAATTCCATCCAAAACCACCTAAGGCTCAAGTGAGGTTGGTATAAAGATGCCAGGGCCTGGTTAAACCATTGGGAGATTGACAAAAATGTTGCTTTGCAAAATATTAATAACATTAAAATTTTTGTTACTTCTAAGTTTAAAGAGAAAATGTGGTGTGAGAAAGATTTAGAGGCTAAAAGAAAATTTAGATATTAGAAGGAGGTCGCTAACCCTACTCTAGAAGATCAAAAGTATCTCTCTGTTTTAACTAGTTCAAAGAAAAAAATTAATATACCCAAGATAAGAACGAACTCTCATGAGCTCCATAGTGAAACAAATCGTTGGGCAGTTCCTAAAACACCATGGGTGGAAAGGATTTGCCATCTCTGTGAGAATATGAACATTGAGGATGAATACCACTTTCTCTTAGAGTGCCCCGCGTACACCCACATTAGATCTCAGTTTCATAATCTTTGTTGTAATATCGACCTTCCTAGCCTTTTAACATGTCAAAATTATAGTGATCTCGGGTCGCTTCTCTCCAAGCTCTTTGAGCATAGGAATACAATTTTAAAACAAACTAAATAATTTGTTTCTTTAGGTTCGACAGACCAAAGTTTGGTCTCAGGGGACGTTAACCATCACCATCATCATATCATTTTTATTAAAACCACATAAGACTTCCCTTCACACAATGACTTATTCACGTGTGAAAAAAAATGTATACCGTAACATGTCACTATATTACTTAGTTTAATATATAGTTTTAACATTTATTTAATTACATATTTTGCACATTGATATAAAATTTAAAGATAATACATACAAAAATATATTTGTTTCGCGACAGGTTATGTTTTAAAAAATATAATGTTAAGGATTTTATGTTTTCAAAAATAATATAAAAAAATATGAAAAATTAAACACTTCCTTCCTTCCATGTGAATACAAGAGATACCCTCTCCAAATTACTAGAATTTGTTTTCCATGTGGTTCAGGCCTTGGAGATCGAGGCCACTACATCCACGACACTTCCTTGCTACTCCATGAGGATTATGGGGAGTCCGAACATTGTCTGAACAAGGGTGGTTCAATTAAGAGCCTAACATGTCACTTACAAGGAATTGAACATGGGTGAGGAGGTTATCAATCACTACTCCCAACCACCCAAGTTACATCCAATGGATCTTTTTTTCATGTGGTTCACACCTCTTTCTTTCAAGAGGCCCTTATATCCACAGAATTTCCCTGCTACACCGCGAGGCATGCGGGGAGGCCGAACATTGTCCGAACAAGGGTGTCTCAAGTAATAGGCCAACATGTCACTTACAAGGATTGAATCTGGGTGGGGACGTTATCAATCAGTACTCCCAACCACCCAAGCTACAACAAATGGACTAAACACACTACTATAATGTATCCACATCAAGCTAACATTAATTGTTAATCCAAAAAATGCCCTCTACACAATATCATAACATATCCACATAATTTAAGCTAACACTATTTGTGAATCTAAGAAGCGCCCTCTCCAAATTACTATAACATATTCACATAATGCAAATTAACATTAATTGTGAATCCAAGAAATGCCCTCCACAATTTGACATAGCCTAATGGTTATGAACATATGTTTCCTCCTAAGAGGTTATAGGTTCAAATTGTGTCACCTCCACGTTGAACACGAAATTACGCTTCCCATTTGAAAACACCTCGCCCAATAATATTTTAGTACTATTAAATGTTAATATAATAAATTGATACAACAACATCTTAGGTAAAATAACATTTTAGCTAAAAGAAAAATAATTCTTAGTTTATCTTTCACTCAACATTTTTTTTAAAAGTTGATTTAGAGAGTATTTTTAATGGAGTAGTCTATTTGTTAGATGTATCGGAATTCGACTAATTTTGTTTTCCAAAATATGAATTTTGATGTGCTCAAATCATGTTTTTGAATACATAAATGGATTCAACATCCTCAACCTCCCCAGGGCATCAAGATTAAGCAAGTTTAACAACTACCATATGTTTTTTCAAGAATTAATCTAAATTTTATACTATATTCTGTGAAAAACAAGTTGAAAAAAGAGCTTGGAAAAAGTTGAAAACATCTAACAATTAGACTACTGCCTTTTTAGTTACCAACACCGATGTTTATAAATCATTGATGGATAGGGCCTTTAAAGGGATTAAGTAGATGTGGTGGTGGAACCTTGTTTGGAATCCTAATTGTCAATCAAAGGCAGAAAATATTCATGTGGTTCATTTTCTCTAATAAAGCTTTAACTTGGGATAAAATGCAAAGAAGAAATTGGTCGGGGCCTAACAGATGTTGCATATGCAATGTTCAAGAGGAAAATAACAACCATCTAGCCAATGAATGCAGGTTTACTAAACAAGTTTGGAAGGTTTTGGAGATACCAGCTGAAATAAAAATGTTGAACAAGGTCTTCAGTGGAAGAAAGTTTTTGGCATTGGTATAGTAGTAAAAAAACTGAAGAGTATTTTACTCTCCTAGCCATGGTTATATAGTCGGTATGGAAGGCTAGGAACAACAAACTTTTTGATGAGAAGGATACAACGAATTTAGTATGTGCTATATAGAGTAAATTCATGTTAGAGTTTTACCCACAAGTGATTAAGGTAAAGAAAGAGAGAATTGTAAACAACACAAAGATTAAAGATTTTCCTGTAGCTTTCTTTGATGGAGCCTCTCAAGGTATGAGAGGTTTATGAGGAGCTCATGGCATCATCCATCTATTAGAGAGCGAATCTGTACCTTTCAAAGCTGGGATGAGAAGTGGAACCAACAACTTCACAGAACTTCCAAGTTTATGGTTACTCCCGAGGTTAGGAAAATGCAAAGGTCTGGAAAGGATGTCAGTTCATGGAGACTCTATGATAATTATCAACTGGATGAATAAGAAAATGTCATGTCACAATCTGTCTCTTCAAGCTTTCTTGGAGGAAACTAGACAAATTAGTGAAGAATTCGAAGATATCGATTATAGCCACATCTATAAGGAACTAAATAAGGAAGGGAGTGGGTAATCTCTCCAAAGGAGCTTTGCTTCTCAAGAAAGGTGAATGGGTCATTATTGAAAATGACACTATATCTTTAGCTAGTTAGTTTTGAACAAGAATGGTGGCTTTTGATCTCAAGAAGTTATAGAATTGAAGAATTACATTGTGAGTTATGTAAAGAATGAAGGAGTGGATCTTAATCTTAAGAAGTTTGAAGATGATTTTTTTTTGAAAACTTGGTGAAATATTTTGGTAGCTTATCTAGAAGGCATAAGAATCTATATTTAGATCACGTCGTTAAGACTAATTTTAGATGAAAGAAGATGTTCTCCATAGCAGGAGATTGAAGAAGAATTTTGTTGTAACTAAACTATTGAAAGTTTTAGAATGTTTTGGCTTTTTGAGAAGAATACACCAAATTTTGTAGGTGAGAATGCTATCAAAGCATCCGAAGAATGCAGTATGTATTTTTCAAAATGAATATATTATTTTTTTTCCTAGTAAAAAAAAGTTATCAACATTACAATGAATAAGATTTCAAATAAATAATTTTTTAAAATTGGAATATTATAACCTTATTCCAAACTATAGCTGAACTTCTAAGCTCATTTGGGCTTATGCTTATAGCCTCATACTTTGGAGTCTCTAACATTAGTATCTTTGGTGATTCAAAGATAATTATAGATTCGCTGAATGGCTTATCCCTTATCCAATTTACAGGTTATTTCTCTTGAACACTGGATTCATAATATACAATTTCTCAGAAAGTCTTTTGAGAGAATCTCTTTTAGACACATCTCCAGATGTTTCAATGCTAAAGCTGACACTCTTTCCAAAGAAGGGCTGTCACTAAATTTTGGCTTAGCCAGAATTTAAGAATACCTGGAAGGTTCCATGACCTTTGAAGGAGAATTTGATCTTAAGGAGCTCTTGTATTAAGTAGTATTTTGATGGTTATAGACCATTTAGATTTGCAAGTCAAATATTTTGTAAGATTTTGTAACACTTTTTATCCAAAGAGAGGCTTTATGAAGTTATTCTAAAGCATTTTAAGTGAAAAATCTATAAGAAACCTACAAGATTGATTTACTCTTTCCTTGATTTAATAAAATAGCAAGAAAGTTAAAAAAAAGAACTAGAATGAGATTATTATTTTTATAATCTTATAGGATAATATATATTTTAATTTCATTTCAAAATAACAAATAATTTAAATTAATAAATTTTGATGGTTTTGTAAGCCTTTTTAAATTATATTTATAATATATTTTTTAAATAATCACATAATTAATTTGAATCATAAATTTAATTTATTCAAAATTGAAAAACAAATAAACTCATATATATGAAAATAAGTAAAAGTTTAGTTTATCTTAATAAAATCTACCTAATTTTTATTTCATATATACATAGTAATAAAACCAAATACAAAATTTATTCAGTAATAATAAATCTAAATCTAGATACAAAATTACTCAATTATTGAAAAAAATTAATAACTTTCTATTATTATTTTTAAAATAAATTTGAGAGGATGTAAGACTAGATACAAAGTTACTCCTAGTATCCCATTGATAGTACCAGTAGTTGATACATTAGAATCACATGCCATTTAGAGAATCATTTTTTATATATATAATTATGCCATTCAGAGAGTTATTATTTATATTTGTAATTATGCCATTGAAAGGGTTATTATTTATATTTGTAATTATGTCATTGAAAGACTCATTCTTTATATATATAAATACTCATAATAATAAAATTAAAATCTAACACAAAATTACTTATTATTATTAAAAAGGATTATAACTTTTTATTATTATTTTTAAAATATATTTATTTAATTAGATTGAATAAAATTGTTTAATAAAATAAATTCATTAAAGTGGATGTAAAACGATTTTTAAATTTTTAAATTTTATTTTTAAAATCTGCTTTATTTTTTAAACATAATCTTTATTGGTTTTAAGTAGAATCCTGTGAAACAACAACCCAGGCCTTTGGATGGAATTTGGTAGATCTATACACATGTTTTAGAACCAAGTTTATGGACTGAACGTGAAAAAAAATATTACATACTGTTTAGAGAACCGTTTTTATCTTTTTGCTTTACAGGGGTCATCCATTTGTGCTATGCTTGAGAATTAAAAGCCCCAAAACAGGTTTATGGACTGAATTTGGAAAAAAAAAGTTACACACCGTTCAGAGAATCCTTTTTATCTTTTTGCTTTAGCAGAGAATCCATCTCTGCTAGGCTTGAGAATTAAAAACCCCGAAACAGAAAAATAATAGACGAGGAAGGAACCGCATGAAGGCGGAAACAGGTTATGATCATTATAGTGTCCAAACTACACCTTACAAGACCGCCGAGTCCCGAGGGCAGACCTCCTATGTGGGTCTGTCCAAAGTTATTCAATTTTCATGTGGGTACCCCCAAAAGTTGACAAATCCGATGTGGGTGCGCCAAAATTTCCCAATTTTGTAATGGGTATGTAGACCGAGATGTGGATTTGTCCCGAAGGCTGCAAATTCTGTATGGATTCGTCAAGCAACAGACAAATTCGACGTGGGCTGCTCCAGAAAGTACAGGAGGACAACAAAAGAAACTTCATATAGACAAGGAAGAAAGAAATCCTAGGTGGGTACCCAGCAGTCCGCCACCCATGGCGTTTTTCTCTTTAATTGCTTTGCAGTTTTTCATGGCGGTTATAAGAAGGGGGTGCACTCTGGTGTGTTTGCTTGTGAATGTGTCAGAATTTGATTGGAACAGAAGATTCCTTGCTACTGTGTCTCTGGACCAGCATTCTCTACAGCAGCAGGATACCTTAGCCAGGATGCAAAGACCTGTGCTGTAAGTGTCATTTCTTCTTCTCTATAATTTTCTCATTTAGGAATTTATATGCAAGGAGATTACATATGCAAGAATTACATTATTGATCTGTTAGTTGATTCTGGATGTTCAGATGATGGCACAGTCAGAATCTTTGGCATTTTTTTGGCATTTTTTTAAAGCATATGGATTGTGACTGTGCCATTAATCCGACTAGAATTATATTCCAAATTGCGGCTTCAATCCGACATAGTTTTTCGTCCAATGTACATTTGAATACATCACGAGGCTAATGGGTCGCATGCTACAATAGTAGACTGGAGGCTTTCGCAGCTGGACATCGTGTTATAGAGTTTTTGGGTCTAAACTGACGTGTTTCGAATGAACACTTCACTCATTATACAATTAAAATGCCTCAACCTCGAATCGACTAACTATTAATAACGCAGAGATTATAGGATATTTAACACCAGTACAGCAGGAGATTACATATAATTCCTACCAAAGCATATATATAGTACAGCAGGAGATTACATATAATTCCTACCAAAGCATATATATATCGACTCCCTGAGGATGATCCTCTAATCAATCTACCCCTTGTATGGGTCAAGGGCACCACTCTTCCTCTAGAAGTAGTAGGTGGTCGTGGAGGTGGTCCAGATGAGCCTGGGGTGGAACTAGAACCTCCAACTGCTCGAGTAGATATTGTGGATGAGGGGGAGGTGAATGTGAGCTGTCTCCTCCCAGTCCCAACTGTATGACTCTGTGGAGGTGGTGGCATTGGAGTTGGTTGGCACTGCACATGAGTATCAACCTCCTCCTCAATGTTCTCATAGTCATCCTCTGGAAGTGGAACATCAATATCCCCCTCTTCCCCCTCCTCCTCCGACAGATCTGCATCATCCTCCTCCTCTTCCTCCAACCATTCAGGTGCCTCATCCATCACAGGATCCTCTGTCTCCACCCTCCATTTGCTGGTAGTGTATGTTATCCAATGAAATGGCATCTGAATTGGGCACTTTCAATATTTGTTTCACCTGCAACCTTAGATTGTAGTAGACATAAACCATGTCATTAAGGTGCTGAGAAAGTAACTTGCATTAGTATGAGATCCATAGTTAGGGGGTGATAAATGATGATAAATTCAAATTCAAAATTGTAATAAATTATATTTAAAATTAATAAAATTATAAAGAAGCAAAGATTATAAATTTAAGTTTAAACTTTAACATTTCTAAATTGAAAATTCTAACCTTTTGCGCTTCTTGGAGTGTATCTTCTCAAAGACATTCCAATTGCGCTCACACCTTGATGAGCCGCAACTTTGACTTAGCACTCTAATGGCAAGTTTTTGCAACTCTTGGACTCTGCGACCATAGTTAGTCCACCACACATCTACAAAGAAAACAAGGAAGGTAAACAGTAAGACAAAATTCAAATTACAAATTACAATGTATTAAATTTTTACCAAGTAAAAAACATAAAAATGAAAGGGTAATTAATTAAGAATCTAAGAGATCAAAATTTGAAAGTTTTAAACAAATTGTACGTGGCATCCTTGTGGTTCTATCCTGGACAGCCATGTCATAGCCAAAAGTGCCACCTGACATCCTATAGATCTCCATCTGTCTAGAAATCTCTGCGCGCTCAGAGGGAGTTAACACCATCCTCTGAACACACTGGAGAAAGCCATCCATGACCTCAACATCAAACTGAAAGCCACATGCATAAGAGAAAGCAAGGTTGAGGTAGAGCCCTGCTGCATGAATGGGACGATGGAGAGTATTATTCCATCGTTCATCAATCACACTCCATAGTTCAGCTTTCTTGTGAGTCCCACCTCCCCTTTGTCCTCATAGTAGTGATGGATAGCTTCCTTGGCCCTATCCATGGCCTCATACAAGTAGCCCATTGCGGGCTTTTCACCATCAACCAAACGAAGAACCTTTACCAAAGGTTCACTGATGGCACATACCTCCTCCAATCCTGCCCAAAAAGTCAAATCAAATTGCACCATTCGAGCAATGGCTTGCCCATCTTGTTTGGTGCTATAGATACAAGATGCCCACTCATCAGAATGAAACATCCACTGCAACTCCATCATAACCTTATGCATAGATTGAAGAGAAATGAAGGAAGTGGCAAATCGTGTGATTGCAGGCCGCATCAACTCCTTGTTTCCCGTGAAGCGTCTCATGAGTGAAAGAACGTATGTATGATTGTATATATATTTTGTCACACTCCGAGCTGAATCAATGACTTCCTTGATCCAAGGAAGTTTTCCCATGTCCTCTAGCATCAAATCAATGCAATGGGCAGCACAAGGAGTCCAATACAAGCTTGCATACCTCTCCATAAGCATCCTCCCAGCAGCAACATAATTGGCAGCGTTGTCCGTAATGACTTGGACAACATATTGTGGACCTATCTTTTGGATAAACTTATCCAGCAAATCACATAATAAGTGTGCATCTTTAACATAGGGAGATGCATCGATAGATTTGATAAAAATTGTCCCTGTGGGACAATTGACCAAGAAATTGATAATGGATCTGCCCTTCCCATCAGTCCATCCATTTGACATAACACTGCAACCGGTGGCCTCCCATGACCGTCTGAGCTCATCTAATATCCAGGTGCAATCAACCTTCTCCTCATCAAGGAGTCTCCCTCTCAAATCATTATAGGAAGACCCCCTATAATTTGGACCAACAGTGCCAGTAGCTTGAAACATGGCATGATAGTAGGGGTTGTTTTTGGTGATGTTGAAAGGCACATCACCCCATAGAAAACATTTTGTCACAACTCTATCCGCCTCTTCCTTCTCCCTTTGTTTGAGCATGGTTCAAACAGAAGGTTGCCTCGAATACGATGCCACATAAGGTGAGGTTGAAGAAGGCATAGTGGAATGTGGGGGTCATGTAGACAAGGAGAAGGAATGCATGTCACTTGTGGCTCCCATGGTTCGTGACTGTGTTCTAGATGCAAGTTCATTTCTGAATTCCTCCTTCTCGTCCCTCTTCTTAGCCATGTCAAGAATGGATTGGTTTGCAATACGCATAACTTCTGGGGTAACAGCAGGACAAACATCCACTTCATGCCCAACAAGTTTGGCAAGGTGGTATTTCAAGCCGCTAATTCCACCAGAAATATCCTTCCCACATAGTTTGCAATTCAACCTTTGCCGATTATTAAGGTCAATTGGCTGCCCATACTCCCACATTGGATCCAATGGCTTTGGCATTGTGTCACCTATGCCACAACAAACAAACAAAAATGAATAAATTTTAAAATGTTCTTCTTTAAAATTTTGAAAACAATGAAATTATTAAAACATTCAAAGAAATGGAGGTTGGCCTACATAAAAGGATAAAACCCTATAGGCTATGATTGTAATGGCAAATCTACACCCTACACTAAATCTAAACCTAAACCCTACACTAAATCTACATTAACCAACAAATCTCAAGCAAAAAGAAAAAGAATGAAAGAATACATACCTGAATAGATTTAGATGTCAATGGAAACTTGATCATTTGCCCCCTTACCCTCTTGTAGAAAATCGCCCAAAACAACAGTGCTCCATGTTACCACCTAAGTTGTACTTAGTGGTTTTTTATCAAGTGAGCCTGGTGAACCGGACAAAGATTTTTTGTTCGGACTTCAGAAGACTTTCGGAATTGCTTCTGGGAAGTGCTTGTTGTACTATATCACATGTTCATACCCCCTTGGGGGAGTTGTAATAAATGTTCTAGCATGATAGTGTCTGTAAAAGACTCGGTCTCTTAGACTTTATTTGTCAATCCGATCAGCCCAGGGTGTTTTTTCCCTTGGTTATTATTGGTTGTTGAATAAACGACTGATAATTTCTGAGTTTTTCACTCCCTACCTCCAAAGTTGGGGTGGTCGGCTTGGCATTTAGGCCTATTGAGGTTATTAGAGTCTATGTGTCAATGTATAAACATGTTAGGCATCATGGTTGAGTCATATGAACATGTTTAAGTCCCCCTAGGTTTTTTCAACTTTTTTATTTTTAAAATTTTTTCAATGTTTTTTATTAAAATTTAATTATTCCAAAACTTAGGCTATTTTTTAATAGTTTAATTGGAAAAATTGATTTTGTAATAAAAGTGGGCCAAATAATCAGTTTCAGTCATGTAGGTGCTCATTTTCAAGCTAAGAGCACCATGTAAACCCATGGACCCACTATTTCCTAGTTTTGAGTGATTTTCCACCACTTAGGTCAGAAAGCCCCAAAAATCAATTATTGATTATTTTAATTAATAAATTGATGAATAATGGAGTAAATCCAGAATCATAGATCAGCGGATTCTTAGCCGATTTGATTGAAATCAGTCAGATATGAACCAGATTGACTGGATCTGACAAATCCTTGACTGAAGGAGGTGATCAAATCAGATCTAGAGTTGATCTTCAGCATCCTTTATGGGGAATTTCGCCGTCCCTCTCTCCTCCACACATTTTGGCTCATCTGGATGAGTTCTGGTGGATGCTTCAGTCAATAGGTTGAGGTGTCAGTCAGATCAGCCCCCCGATTGACAGTTGCACTCAGTGAGATTCAGATCTGGCTCAGCTAGACACAGATCAGGCATTGATGGACTCTCCTTCAGCTACAGTGGTCTATCTCCTTGGGATTTGCGCCCCCTTGGGCTGGATCTCCTGGTTTTTGTATATATCCAAGCATAAGCCTCCTCTTTAGGGCTACTTAGAGTTGGATTGAAGGGCTTGCTATTGTAATACTATTGTAATATTTTGATTGTTGAAATAAAGAAGCTTTGGAGGCCAAATGGTGTAATGCTCTCATATGTGTGGATTAAGCATTGTCTTACGGCTATTGATGTTGCCGGCTCTTCTCTCAATTTCTGCATCTGAACCCTGTCTGGCTCGAACGATTTAGCTGAATCAATAGGAGTATAGTTGGGCAAGTAAGGTTACTTGTTTTTCTTATATCTCATAGCATATATGTTAGAAGATCTAGATTATACATGTTTAATAAGTTTATTTGCATGTAATTCTTGTCTCTTTTTCATATATATATCCAGATCTCATGAGGTTTCGTGCAGGATTATGTGTTTAGCTTTCAGGTAGCAAAGATTGGACGAGCTATGGTTCTAGTTTGACTCCACTGTACATCCAAAAGCTTTGTGAAGACATTGCCCCTCTGTATTCCACTAACAAGTTTCCATTGCAGATTTGCTTCAGCAACAAGCACTTCTCTTCTCCTTTTCCTCCTTCAAAATCAATTCTTTTTACTTGGTTACTTTGTTCACAGCTTTGATATTGTTTAGATCTATTACCTTAAAGTAAATTTAACATAGATCTATCTCCTCAAAGCCCATAATCTAGATCTTGTTCTTAAAATGTTTCATAAGCATTCTAGATCTAGCTTTAGGGAAATCGTCCTTTTTGCATGGAATTTTAAAGAGAATTTGTAGCTTTTGCATGCATTAGATTTTTGTTTTCTGTTATAAAAGATAAATTTAGCAATCAGTGCACATCATATTGGCTGCCTAAAAGGCAAGCCAAGATCCCAAGGAAAGGTTGCTTTCCTTGGTTCCCTTTTTACCATTTTTAACTAGTTTTAACTTAGCTTTTTTTTTGGTTAAAAGTAAGCTGACCCAAACGTACTTTCAAAGTGCTTTTGGGCATATTTCAGTCTAATAAGCTTGCCGGTTTTTATCAGGTATAAAAGAAAAGAGGAGGAGCTACTGTTCAAAAGTGACTTTTGGGCCTTCTGAATCTCCCCAGGGGTCTCCCTTTTTGACGGAAATCTTTAATTTTTGCACTTTGTAAGCTCTTGGTTTCATTCTGTATAAGAATCAAGAGGCATCATATCAGTTTGCTGATATTGTAACCGCTGGTAATAAAAATAATTCTGAATAGGCTCTTTCGAGCCCATTCTCCATCCCCCCTGGGGGGATTTGCGTTCGTGTCATTTTTTTGCTTTTCGTTCATCTTTTTCAATCTAGCGTAGTATTAATCTGCAGGATAGTATACTTTGATTTAAAATTATTTTCATATTCCATTTCTATTGGTTTCAAAGTAACTTTAATACTTACCCCACGAGCCTCCTTTTGAGCCGAAAGGTGAAGAAAGGTTCATGGTAGTCTAATTAGAAAATTGCGGTTTGCTTATCTTTTTATGTTTCATTTGCTATCATCATTTGTTTCAGCAACCATAATAAAATCAACCCCTCCTTGATTCCTCGATTGAGGTCCACTTGGACCGAAAGAGGTTCCTGGAGGGTTTTCTTTTTAACAGGAACATCCATCTCAAAATTTACTAAAATTGACAAGACTCTGGTGTGTATGTTCTGCACTTGGCTGTGGTTCATCCGATCAGTCAAGCTGTATCAAAAGCACTTGAGTGACTAGTATAATTAGGATTCACTCTCCCAAATTGACAAACCATCAGGTGAAAATCCAACACCTAGATCAAACCATTACGGTGGCAAAATACCCAAAGAAAGCGGGAACTTCTGAAAAGTGACCTCGAGGCGCCGATCTCTGTCACACCCTAACGGGTGTGTATGAACAATAGCCCTAGAGACTCCATTCAACCCACATATTCCTTGCGGGTAGCCGTGAAGGTTTAGTTTTGGACATACTCCAAGTACTCTCAGGTATATCTGGAGTCCACCCCTTCGCCTAATTTTAATCAACTCATATTTCACATTAACTTAAAACGTACCAAGAGGCAATTGCAAAACATTCACTCCAAGCACATGCAAGTACATTGATTTTCTTTTGACTCCATTTTAAGGCACTGGTTATTTTCTTGCAATATATATATGTATATTGTGTCTCAGCATTGTGCTTTCGTGCGCTCATTTTGTATCTTGTCATCTATGGTTGTTTATGGTTAAATTTCAAACTCCTAAGTAATTTATTCAGTTTAACATCAACATACTAAGTAATTAGCCTTAGTAACTTAATAGGGTCTACCCCCCTTGGCTTCGTTAGGAGTTGAGCCTAAACGGAGGAGTCAAGAACACGGTGACAGCCTTGACTCGAGACTTGCCCCCAAAGACACACCGAGTGGCTTAAAGATTTCTGCCACGTGACCCAGGTGTGTGAAAGGCGACAACACTTTTTGGCGCCGTTGCCGGGGATAAATATTTTTATTTCTGAGTACGACTTAGCTTAACGTTTTTCTAAACAACTAAAAAGATAAAAAAATTTGATTGATCTAGTCTTTAAAAAACATAAAAATTAAAAATCGATCCATCTAGCGACTCCACTATCTAACATCCCTTCAAGAATTTCTACCCGAACAAACCGCCGACAAT
>LPNX010769244.1:79983-114616 GCA_001517045.1 Pseudotsuga menziesii | reverse complement strand
TCAGCATTGTGCTTTCGTGCGCTCATTTTGTATCTTGTCATCTATGGTTGTTTATGGTTAAATTTCAAACTCCTAAGTAATTCATTCAGTTTAACATCAACATACTAAGTAATTAGCCTTAGTAACTTAATAGGTTCTACCCCCCTTGGCTTTGTTAGGAGTTGAGTCTAAACGGAGGAGTCAAGAACAAGGTGACAGCCTTGACTCGAGACTTGCCCCCAAGGACACACCGAGTGGCTTAAATATTTCTACCACGTGACCCAGGTGTGTGAAAGGCGGCAACACTCCACTTCCTCAAAGCCGCAAAGTGCAAATAAACCCCAAAAACCCATCCGCGACCTCTTTATGGCAAAAAAAACGAATTTTTTTTTAGTAGGGCTATATTTTCTATTGACTCACGATATTTACTGAATATATCGCGATATTTTAATGTGTCGCGGTATTTTGAAATCTCGGGAAAATGTCACGATTTTTTTATGGCGATATATCGCCGGCTCTTTTGACTCGCGATATATCAGCGATATATGTAACTATGGTAAAAACACATTCATCACATTAGCACACATGGACACAATATTTTTCACTGGGGAAACCTTCAAGGGACAAAAACCCCAAAAACATTAATAGCTCATCTCGTAAATGAGATGGCTTAAGAAATTCTTCAAAAAGTTCCTCAAATTTTAGAACTGGAATTTACCATTGAAAAATGAAATTTATCAGTGAAAAAACTCAGACTGATAATTTAATCATAATTTCCAGAATTTCACAAAAATTACCCAGTTAGGGTTTTAAGCCAAAAATTCTCTTTCCTGAAAAATAACATCATGCTGCCCAAAAATGGTGCTTGACAGTTTGCCCAGAAAAACCTGCTGCCTATTGTCTTCTGCTGCCCTGCCTGCCCGCTGCTCAGTTGTCTGAGTTGACAGCCTTGCTGCTGCCCGAAAGGGCTAGCAGCCCTGTCTAAGTCCTTTCAGATTGGCCCGAGGGTCTGCTGCAAGCCCAGCAGTCCTGTGGCTGCTACAGGACCCTCACGGGTCTGCCTGGAGGGCCTGGGTGGCCATGACAACCCTCACAGGATGCCGAATGGCTACCGGAGGGTGCCGTTAGGGCTGGTATCCTTCCGCGTAGGCTTGTAACAGGCTACCCGAAGGTACCGTGAAGGGTAGAGGCCTTCTGTGGCCTGCCCGAAGCATAGAGAGGGAGCCCGAAAATGAGAGGCTGCTTGAAAACTGGAAAAACTGCCCGGATCTAGGAGTTGCTGCTCAAATCTGAAAGAGGCTGCCCAAATCTAGAAGATGATTGGATCTGGAAAATTTTGCAAGTGGAGAAACCCTAGCTGAGGGTTTGCTGGAAAAATGGATGCCCTAGCTGAGGCAAGAGGATGATCTTCTCTAGCAAAAAAATATCTCCACCTGTGAGAGCAAAAACTTGTGTGTGTCAAATGAGAAGACTTGATCTTCTTTTATAGCCTTTGTTCAACTGTAAGTGGACAAGATTAGGAAAGATAAAAATAATAATATTTTTAATCTTTTCCTAATTTCACTTTCACTTTTACCAAAGGGGTCCTTTTATTTTTCCTTTGACTTTTATAAGAAGTCCTTATTTATTTTGACTTTCACTTGTGGTCATTTTCCTGTGGTCAAAAAGTCTTTATTTATTTTGACTTTTGACTTTGGCCTTTTTCCAAGTGCCCCTGTGGTCCTTTTTGATTTCAAAAGTACATCACCATAAACCAAGAGAGTTATTAATGCTTTTATCTCACACACTGTGTAACACCTAGATCTGGTATTGGGGTAACTTAACCAAGGGTAGCTAATCCTTGGAGAAGCACACCAAGCCCATAGATCAAGGGTCAAAGTGCCACACACATGCCCAGACCCAGTCTAGGGCTTACAGTGTCTTCATTCTCCCAGAGAATGGCTACTCAGAACTAAGCTGAGTCTACCAGTCCCAGACTGGTCTACATCGTGGTCCCGGACCAGATGTCTACTCAACACAAGGTTGCGTCTACCCAGGGCAGAGTTGGGTCTATATCATGGTCCCATACCAGATATCTACCATTCAACAGAATGGTCACTCAACACTGGGTTGAGTCTTCACCATGGTCCTAGACCAGGTGGTCCCATTCTCCTAGGAGAAGGGCTCTCGATGCTGCTCAGAAAAATCAACAAAATTGTCTGTGTTGAGCATGAAATATCATATTCTTCCAGTGTAACAATGGAAGCCATGCCCCCAAAAAAACCAGAGACCAGGTTCCTAACTTCCCAGCGAGCCCCTATGGTCGTGTCTACACATAAGAAAACGTTTACCATGAGTAAACTAGATAGCATATGTCATAACATTGGTGTCAATTAAATGTCCCCATCGATCTTTGACACATAAGAAGGTGATCTGAATAGGCTGGTAGTGTCTTTGGAAAATGTCCATGGGAAAACCATAAATGTTGTTACCCTCCAGATCCTCTGCAGTGCACCATACTATATGTGCCAAAGAGGGGGGTCTTTTGTCATTGTAAAAGATCGAGTTGGGGTTTGTTTATGTAAAAGTGTTGGTCTAGCGGGGCTCATGACCCTTGGTCTCGACATGGTAGGTCCTCTTGGTTCTCATTTCAAGGAGTGCTAGCCTTGTGGCTTTGTTGACTTTCCCTTGATGGGTGGAAGTCCCTCATCATGTTGAGCATTTATGCCTTGGCATAAATACTTTATAGATTAGGCTCCTAGCCACACTTACATTTTATGCTTTATAGAGGTGATTGCACTTTTAAGGGTTGTCATACTTGCCTTAGCACACCTCATGGATACCCCCTTGGACCTATTTTGGTTGTATCATTCCTCCCTCTTGGTCATCTTGGTTTTGAAGAGCAAATTGCCCACCATCCAGGCAAGTTAGAATTAGCCGTACCAACCTAAGATGGAGGGCATTGAAGGCAAAAGAAAAATGTTGGGGTTAGATGGGACATGATGTCCTCCTTCCAAGCTCAACTCATCATCAAGTTGAAGCATTTCATCTTTCTTTTTATCATTCTTTTATGTTTCATGAGGTTTAGTCCCTAGATTGTGGGTGACAAACCCAAAAAAATCATTAAAAGTCAATTTAAAGAAAAAATTAGGTAGGTCGCCTACAAGAGGGAGAAATTATATCTTTTTTGAAAAGACATTTCTTTTCTCATATAAATAAGACATCCTCCTCTCATTTGTAAGCAAGATCAAGGGATCAAATAAGACATTATTTGTTTTTCTTCTTGTGTACATGAGAGACGAAGTGGTGCACACCTCCTTTATTGGCTCTTCTAGGGTTTTCAAGGAATAAATTTTGATGTTTAAGGTTTCTTTAATATCTTTCAAGGCTTGTCTATGGTGGAATGATTCTTGGGACGCTGATCTCTTCTCCTTTTCTTCTCAATTGTGGTAAGATCTTTGAGTCTCTTGTCTTGCATTATCGGAGGCATCCAAGGTAAGGGTGACTTAGGGTTTTTATGCATAATAGGATAGTTTTGTAAGTGAGATATCCTTCTTGAAGGGTGTCTCTTGTTTTGTCCTTGGCATCTTTCTTTGGTCTAACTAGGTTAAAGCTAACTCAATCTAGGTTTTCTTAGCTTTGCCTTAGTTCATTCAAAATTGAATTGCCAATTCTTAGGAGAAACGTTAACCCTGGTTTCTCGGTGCTTGGAAGGAATAAGATTTAGGTCTAATTCCCTCATCTTCACCAAACTCCCTTCTTACAAAATTCCTTGTATGATATATTGGGAAAAATACAAAAACCCCTAAAAATTAAATATTTAAAAAAATCCAAAAATATATATTTTTTGCCATTGTATTGGTTTTGTATTGAATTTATGTGCAAAATTCCAAAGTTTACTAGAGTTATTTATTTCTGCAATATTTATGTTATGCAAAAATCCATAAAAAGTTAGAAAACCCCACAAAAAGTGTGTTTTGCAGTCCTTGGAGGCCTAATCTAGGGTGATGTTGGCCCTAGAGGAGGTGATGTCAGCCTTTAGGGTTGGCTGCAGCTTTAATGCAGGTCTGGTTGAAGCGTTTTGCAGGTCCAATTTTCATCAATAGGCAAACCCTAACAGTTGGGAAGAGTCTGTACTTCATCATTAAGCATTGATGGTTGACCCTGGGGGGTTTTGAAGTGCCAAATCAAGCATTTCAACCATTACTGCAGGTTATTACAGATATGAAGGTGGAATCAGTCCAGAATCACTCATCCATCTGTCAAAGCAAGTGCGCCCTAGGAGGGATTGGGCCTCCTTTGGTTGGTGATTGCTGGGAGGTACTTTTTGGGGTGTTTTCACTGTTTATTTTTGGTTTTCTTGCAAGTTAAGGTGCTGTTATTTTACTGCAGAAAATATTCATCTTGCTAAGTAATTGGTACCAAGTTTTTGCTCCTACACCTTCTTAGTCATTAAGTAATTATTGAATATCTTGTTGACTCCATTAAGGCACTGATCTACTAATTTAGTGGGAAGGTCTTGTAGATATAGAGTTGTTCTCGTTGCATATCTTACAGGTCTATTTCCACCTCAGATTTGGGAAGGCCCCCGTGGCCGAAGGAGCAGGCCTAAAGAGAGAGGAGAGTGCATTGAGGTGACAGTGGGTGCATCTCCTGAAAAGTTGCCAATCTTAGCACCTGCCAGAGTGACCTAATCTGAAGGGTGCTAATTTGTGAGGTAACATATCTCATCTATGGAATTGTTGGATGTGATGGAATATCACATAGACAGTGAACATCCGTACATGTAAAGGGGTAAACCGTAATAGTGCAGAAGTGGCATGTGGAAGGCAAGTGATTAGAAGTTAGATAGACAACTATTGTCCTTTCAAATTCTAACCATGTTGACATTCCAACCCAATGAAAGAATCTTTGCATATATGAGTAATCACATGACAAAAGTAGAGCTAGCTACCCAAGTTTTTGCGTGAGAGGAAAGTGAAATAAAAGTATTGTTTATGAAGATTCTTGGGGTAGACTCTCGAGTGTGGTCATTGCATTGTTGTTTATTGTTTCTGTTTAATTAGATTTTAGTTTTGCAGTGCCTTGTGAAACCCTTTTGACCCATAGGTTAAAAATGCTTGTAATCTGCAAATCTAGAAATCATTGGCACATATATAAAGGCACTTGTATTAGAGCTTTGGTGAAAGGACACAAAGATTTTGGATTTCAGATTATTAGGTATCAAAGTGGTTCGAGTTACATGGGAAGGATCCACAAGAATAGTGACGATAAAGTTAGTTGATGGTTTGCAAAGAAAAGCTCAAGGACTTAACTCGGATATATTGCACAACCCTAGAGATGGGTTAAGAAGCTTCCTTCCAAAGAGGTTATCCACCTAGAAGAAAGATTGTAGGAGCTTGAACCTACACTCAAAGATCAAATAGATATGCTGAGCCAGATAATAATTGTCACATGTTTATAAAATGTCTTTGCAAATCTTCAAGGCAGCAGTTGCACATTGCTTAGAATCTTAATTTCTTCAATTTCAGCTTGAGGAATGGATTTAGGTCCAAGTACTTCAACATCGATGCTGCAAACCCTTGGTTTATATGACAAAGTCTGTTTAAGGTTAAAGCAAATTTAAGAATGGATGCCAAAACACTTGATTATTGGTTTCCACAATTAGAAGTGTGCTTGGGAATCTAGGATGCCAAAGGTTATCTGACCTATGATAGATGTCAATTGTGCTGTTGAAAATGACAGGCAATGACATGTTCTGGTGGGAGAGTTTTTGTCAGTGACAAAGGCATCAAGTAAGACATTCTATCCTCAAGTTCGAAGAGTTCAAGCAAGTATTGTAGAAAAGATTCTACTGTGCAAGGTATGAAAGTGGCTTGTGAATCTAGTTGCAGTACCAAAGGTCCATTCCAGGCCAGAAAGTTAAATCATTATGTAGCTGAATTCCACGAGTATGCCATTTTGCTGCATCTTGCATCTCACATCTTGATAAGTTACTTTGCAAGCTGCAAATTGCTTTGGTTTGTTGTTCATTTCCATGCCTTACTGTTCTATTTGTCAGAAGCATCTGTGACCAATGTTGTGCACATCCTTCGTCAGTCTTCCATTGTGTTTTGATCCAATGTTAGTTCTGTTTTGCCTCTTGAAACCTTTTTAAGCCACATGCTAAAAAATTAAAAGTACTTACAAAACTTTAAACCCAGAGACTGCTAATACATTTAATTTTAGAAACCTAGTATTAGAGACGGTGAAAAGCCGTAGGATTGAAGGTTTTAAATCATGATGCATTGCTAGTGGAAGAATGTGGCCAATAATCACTTACAGCCAAAGAAGTAATACATACCCTAATGATTGTTTTTTTTGTTGTTTCTTAAAATATGCTTTTGGCTTCTTTGTTATCATAGCTTATGATTATGCATGTGTGCAAGTGTGATTAGATCACATACCATGATTCTTTTTTAAAATTAATCATTGTCTTCTCTATTACTGAAAGGGGCATAAAATGATGGATTTGTGATTATTTCTAAAATGATAGCAGAGGTGGACAGCAACAGGCACAGGCCATACCTTTTACACCACCAACATGGTATCAGTCACCAACAGTGACTCCTATTAATTCGACAAATGCTTCAGCTAGATCTGGAATGGGGCCACCATCAGAAACAAATATGAGCACAAGATTGAATTCAGTTGTAAATCAGGGTGTCACTAGGCCATTCTCTCCTGCTCCAAATGCTCAGTTGTTTGATATACTTCCTTCTCTGCAAGGGAAAAGGTAGACCTGTCTTGTTTTATTTGTTTCACTGCAACTTTCCTTTTCACATATAGACATATGATAATTAGAAAGCTGGTAGAAGTTGTTTGAAACTTTGTTTAATTTCAATGTCATCCTATATTTTTGGCCATCAATTTCTTTGAAACTTACATCATATTTTAAGTTTTAAGCACATGATTCTTGACGCGCTTTCTAATTATTAACAATATGATCTCTCATACAAGGATAGTCGGATTGTTTTCAATCATATCTGTATTGAAATGAAATCCACGGACAAGTATTGATGTCGTTTAAACTGTTTGAAAAATTATTTTAGGATTCGAATACGATTATAAATCTGTGAAACCTTTTCCTACTAAAGAAAATAAATTGCCGCATGCAAAAAGGATATTAGTATGTGATGAATTTCAAGTTCAGTCAATGGAGGGGGCTGCTATATGTGAAATTCACTAAGCAAGGAGATTGAGAGGCATTACAATTTACCTGCAGTGTGTATGTGGACTCTTTATACCTATTGTTCCAGTTTTGAGTCTTTACAATTGTTATCCCATCACATGGGACCAGAATATGAGAGAAGAATTTGATATGGTAAAGAAAAGGGAAAGGAAAGGACTAAAACACCAGAAGGTTGTTGGACTGATATCAAGTTAATATGAGTTACAAATAGGACCATGAAAATGAGATACCCTTTTCTCTCTTTTCACTTTGGGTTGTAGGTAGAATAATTGAAACACTGAAGCAAGTCTATATGTAGGAGGTGAAATTTGTCTTAGAGATGATGGGAGCTCATTAAAGCAAGATTTCTAAAATATTTTTCAGCAACAAATGAAGGAATGTTTGGGAGGAGTTTTGCTGTTATTCACAGCCACTGTTTGGTTGGTGATAATCCTCTGGAGTCTGCAATGATCGATGACATTATACAAACTACTTAATTTCATTCAGACAATTATTCAGGAATTATAGATTTTAGGTTTACATTCATTTGATGATATATTACTATGTAGGAACTTACATAGATGATAATTCCCATGAAGAGTTGGAGAGTTCAATCAAATTTAGAACCTTGAGAGGGTGAATGCGTTGCAAGAAGTATAAGATGTTCTGTAACTACTTTCAAGTTTCATTCAATAGTTTGTCACATTTTTCACCTAAAATATGGGTTAGGGTTAGTTAACATGTGTTTTGACAAGGTTATTAGCTAGCATATGAAAGTAATGTTGCTTCAGTAAATTGTCCCCTTGGGTGTTGATCACTACTTCAGCTAATTATGGGCATGTGTAAAATAATTTCTGATGTCTTTTAAGAGGACTAGCAGTTCAATCATGTGCTTAACGACTGACCACTTAGCTGTATTGCTGAGGTAGTATCTGTGCCATTGTTGTTTTTGTTTTGTTTCCTTTCAGTAATAAAATGGAGCTGATTATATTACATAAGCTGAAAATTTACAGTTACTGAAATTTTTGTAACCCCAACCTGGTTTCAGTTCAGTTCAGTGCATATGGTTTAATGCCCAAACTCCAGTATGCATGTTCATAAAAAATTTAAATTTTAACTTGAAAATTTGAAACACATGAGATAATTTCAACTTTTACAAACTCAGAAATTTTTCTAGCAGCCTAACTTTTCAATCTCAGAAAAATATTTCAGCCACACACATGAAAATTTAGACTCAGAATTTTTGACCAAATTGGTCCAGGATAAAACCCCGAAGGGAAAACCTGTTTCAGAGAGGGAATTTATTATTTTCAGGCAAACTAAGACAAAATTACAGCAGTACTTATCTCAGTATTTCTTCTTGAAATACGCGTCAAAATCATCCTCAGAAATATCTGTGCAAACTTTCAGTCTGAATTTTTCCAGCACCTCGATTTTTGTGCCAGTACGGCCCACACATGCGACTGTACTTGCTGCTCTCTGCCTCGAAGACTGCAACTGTATGGTCTGCAACAACATTAAATGCTGTCCTGTTTACCTCGAAAATCGTTCCCACTTGCCTCAATTTTCGTGCTGCTGTGCGGAATAGTACATTACGGATTGCCTTGAAAACCGTGTTGCTGTACGGTCATGCCTTGAAAAACGTGCCCAACATTTTGCTCTCCCTCAACCTTGGAATTTTGAGCAAGGGTTTTTCTCTCTTAGTCTTTTCTCGCTCTTCTCTCGATCCAGGTGGATCATCTCAAAGTTGATCTAAGTTAAAGTCTTCAAAGTGAAAATAAAAGCTTACAGGATGAGAGAGCTCGTCAACAACTTTCTAGCGACATTCATTTCAGGTGAAACAACCTCCAGATGGAGAAGTTGTCAACAGTTGAAGTTTCGGCAATAAAGGTTAAAAAATGGCAAAAATGGTTAAGTTATGGTTATTGGTTGGAGTTATGGGAATTGAACCCAAGACCTTCACTAAGGTCACCATGTACTCCATTTATAAAAAAACATGACATTGGCAAAAGGGGGGTGGTCGAGGTCTTAGCCCTCAACCCCATGCCTTGGTATCTAAATTATGTTTTAAACCATATCATATGCCAAACTTTAACCATATTATATGCCAAACATGAACCATATTATATGCCAAATCGCAACAATCCATATCATATGCCATGAACCATTATCATTTTTCAAATGCGCCACGTTATAACATAAACCTTGGGATAAACCTATGCGTGGAACCATATCACAAACTACAATACGATAAACTTTATCCTTATGCAACCATATGATATATGTGGTAATGTATAAAAATGCCACCACACGAAAGAACGTGGATAAGGGAGAGGACTGCGGGTTTGACCCCGGGATCTCTGCCCCGTGCGCCAATGCTTTAACCAGCATGCCATACGGATGAGCCGTGTTATGGATTGACAGAAACAGTTTAAAAGGTGGCACGGGAGTTATGGCTCCAAATGGGCCACGCGGCCCTCCAAAACTAATGTTTAAACCTTATAAAATGGATGAGAGATGAATCAGCGGGTACAAGAGTTCGGGTATTGCAGAGGCAGAGCTTGCACAATATACGAGACAGAGTGCATGCACGATTCCCAAGGCATAGAGGCCATTAATGGGCACAGATCCCGATGCAGAATTCATACAATGTGTACATTTTTGTGTTATTTGCAGGAAGTGTGTCTCGTTTTGCATGCCAGAGGAGGTCTCAGGCATATACAGGAAAGTTTATACTCATTCTTCTCAGAATTTCGCGAGGAGTTCAGTGGTGTTGTTATTTTCTATTTTTGACAGACATGATTTCGAAGTGTTCCCAGAACACTTGGTTGTTGTAAGCTTTTGAAGACTTAATAGATTGTCCTTGTTAGAATTTGATAGCTCGGTGGCACTCCTGCATCAGGTGCCTAGGTGCAGGGGTCATTAACTTGGAGTCTCATTTATATTCTTAAAGTGACTTTAGTAATGTGTTTTTATTAAAGTACCTTTTTGATGTGACTTTATGATTTAAAAGTGAGTTGCACTTTATTATATTTTTAAAGTGACTTTAAGTCATAAAGTGTACTTTTAAATATTTAGGGTAATATGACTTTTCAAAAAGAAAAATTTGGTGTAAATTTCACTTAGGAGATTTAAGTGAGTGAAAGATTAGATCCCAGCCATATATCTCTTGGCCAAGATCTAATCTCGTCCATTGAAGGTGAAAAGTCATGAGAATAACCCTAATAGAGTAAATAAAAGTGCTGAGACTTCATTTGGGCACATTATTCAAGAGAGAGTTCTTGGAGTGGCTCGATTTCCAAGAGAGGAGCTTGGTGAGAAGTGTGAGAAGCACATTTTGCAAGAGAATGTGAAGAGTTGAGCTGAGATGGGGAGAGTGGAAGAGGCAGCATGCACTCCAAGACTGGTACAGCAGGAGGGCGCATTGTCCATTGTTGGAGAGTGCACGATTTTCTAGAAGAGGAAGGGCACACCAGCAGAGATTGTTGATGAGCAAGCATTCCCAAAGAGGTCTGAAAATCATGTGCAGAATTTACAGCAGTGTGTTGGCACACTTTTCAAGATAGAAAAGTGGCTCAAAGTTCGAGGTGGATGCAGCATTAATTGAGGATCAAACAGCAGAGAAAGAGGGTGCCGTACAGCAAGAGATTTGCTGCTGTTGGCACACATTTCGAGGCACTGTAGCTGCATGTTTGACAATACAAAAATATATGATGTCTGTGCACACAAACCGAGGGAGTAACTGCAGCCTGTGAGGTCCTTACAGTGAGGTTNTATATGATGTCTGTGCACACAAACCGAGGGAGTAACTGCAGCCTGTGAGGTCCTTACAGTGAGGTCAGACTTTGTAGATTTCCTGTAGCTGACTGTGTACATTTAGGCTCGCATTTCGAGGTAGATGAAGTGCACAGAAATCAAGGTTCAGTTCTGTTTATTTAATGCTGAAATTAATGACTGTTGTACTCTCTGAAATTCTCTCTTAAGCTCAATAAAATTTCTCTTGCATGCTGGTTTTCCTCCAGGGNTTAATGACTGTTGTACTCTCTGAAATTCTCTCTTAAGCTCAATAAAATTTCTCTTGCATGCTGGTTTTCCCCCAGGGGTTGAGGGGGTTTTTCCAGGGTCAAATTAGACCAAAACACTGTGTCTTAAATGTGTTTTACAGTCTGCTGATTTTTAGTTATTTTCCGCTGCAAAGTTTACTTAGTTACAGTATATCAGCTTACAGAGACATGAAATTTACATGCATGTGATATGTGTTTGGTTTTATGAATGTTGAAGACTGATATCAGAGTTTTACTAAGTGTTTGGGCTGAGTTAAGCTCGAATTTCAACAGTCCTTCGCATTTGGAAGTGGCTCGGAGACGTAGCCCAGGAGGGGCGAACTCCGTTATCAGTTGTGTCTATTCTTTTGGTTTGCATTTCAATATTTATTTGCTTTATGTATGTTTTTAAAGCATTTTAATTTTCTGTTGATAAGCCTGTTGAAGGAATATTTAACATTTAAATTCACATGCATTTGAATGGTTAAAAGATTCTAAAATTTCATATCAAGTTTGGTATCAGAGCAAGATAACCATTGCATTGTGATTTTATGTTAACAAGATCCAGGCTTCAGCGTGGTGAAGCAGAACTTGAAGAGTTTGATTCAGAAATTTGTTCAAGAAGAGGGAAAATGTCGTCACCAAAAGGAGAAGAAGCAGTTTCTTCTATCCCATCTGAAAGGGACTTCCTAAAAACTTTCATGAGAATGCAAGCGATGGTAGAGGAGCTATATCAAGATCGAAAGAAAGGTGAACAAGGAGGTCCATCTCATGCGGAAGGTAAAAAAGTAGGTGGTGAGGAACCTCCTAAATCTCCACCATCTTCTCTGACTTATGTTGATGGTTCTTTCTCTTTACATTCTCCGTTTGGAAAGAAAAAATGAAAAATTGACCTTAATGTGCCTCAATTAAAGCTAGATATTAAGTTTGAATTACCTATGTATAATGGAGAACTTAATGCTGAACAGTTGGACAATTGGATCCGTCAAATTGAAGTTTATTGTAGGATTCATAAGTTTACTGAAGATGACATTAAGATTCAGTTGGCTTCTCTTCGACTTGGAGGGACTGCTCTCATCTAGTGGGAGAGCAGATCTCAAGAGGATCTTGCCACAAAAGGAAAAATCATCTCCTCTTGGTATGAGTTCATTTCAGCACTAAAAAAACAATTCTACCCATTAGGGTATATTCAACAAGCTATGATGGATTGGCAGAATTTGAGGCAAGGTAAGGGCCAAAGTGTGCAAGATTACACACAAGAATTTCGAAAAAGAGCATTGGTACTTGGCCTCTATACACCCATGAAACTCTTCTCAAATATATAGGAGGATTGCATAGTTATTTACGTCATATGATATTGATGTTTAATCCGACTAACCTGGATGAGGTATGTGTGCAAGCTACACACATAGAATGTAAAGGGAAGAATGTTCATGACGTTCCTTCAGCGGAATCCAGCCAGGAAATAGAAGGCAAGGCAAAAGGGAAAGGTAAGCATGCAACTACAATGAAGAAAGAGTAAGATAGGCCTACATGCTCGCATTATCAAAAGAAAGGGCACGAAGAGGCAAAGTGTTGGAAGCTACATCTAGAACTGAAACCGAAGTGGTTTAAGGATCAGGAAGGGAAGCAAACTGCAACCACGGTTTTCGTTGAGGACCTTGGATCAGATTCCGAGGATGAATCAAAGATAACAATCGTAGGTGTGAAAGGTAAAACTATTGTTAGTAAGGATTCTAACATTGGTTCGTCATGTGCTTCTACTTCTAAAGACCATGTCAATTCTAAGGACAAAGAGAGGAATGCATTGTTTCATATAAGAGTAATTACGAAACAAACTAAAATTGACACACTCATAGATAGTGGATCCCAAGCTAATCTCATTTTAGAAGAAGTAGTTAAGCAATTGGGATTAACAACAAAACCACACAAGAAACCTTATTCATTAGGATGGGTATGCAAAGATAAAAGATTACAAGTAACAAAACAATGTGATCTAAAGTTTGCAATAACATCTAAGTTTATAGACGAGGTTGAATTTGATGTGGTCCCACTAGATATCTGTGGAATTGTGTTGGCTAGTTCGTACTTATATGATCGAAAGGCAATCTTCTATAGAGAACATAATCGGTATCACTTGTTTAAAGAAGGAATTGAGTACATAGTGCATTCACATACAATTAAAAATGACAGATCATTGGGCATTGCACAACAATTAAAAAGGGTTGTTAATGCAAGTCGAAATTTGGCGCTTATGTTGATGCAATGTCAAGAGGAAAAGAATCCTAAGCATAAAAAGGAAGTGTCATTTCACTACAATACACCTGTTATGATTGATAGTGTTTCTATGGTCAAATGTCAGGATGATATGGGTACAATCTCCTTCAAATGTTCAATGTTGGTATTCATCTTATTACTGATCAACAGTATCTGGTTTATTCCTACAATATTGAATGAAGATTTTGTGGAAAAGGGGATTAATGTATTTGACAATATCAGTGCAATCTAAGCTGTGGCGAATCGCTCCTCCCCTTGACGAATCGCTTCCGGTTCGCGCTCCGGGAGGAATCGATGAGGAATTGCTCCCGGAATCGTGATTCCTCATCAATTCCTCCCAGGAGCGATTTTCAGAATTGTGATTTGTACCCAAAAAAACGCTCCCTGACATTTAGGAATCGCTGAGGGAATCAATTCGGAATTGACGCTCCTGGAGCGATTTCTCAACAAGAAAACGCTCCCAAAATCGCTCCCTGACCGATTCCGCGTTATGGAAAAAAATTTCTCGTTTTTTTTTTTGGAAAAAAAATTGTTTTTTGATGGTTGCCTAGGGTTTAATTAGTGTTTATAAACACTATTGGCCTCTATTTGGATTCATTCTATTCCTCATTTGCTTATTTTCATTTTTCTTGCTAGGGCTTTGAGTGGCTTTGCTAGTTGTTTGAGAGCAAATTTGTAGGAGCTTGGAAGGGAGATTGGAGGGGAGATTAAAAGCTTCTATTTGTGAGAGCTTGGAAGGAAGATTGAAAGCTTCCATAGATACATTCAACCATCCTTGAAGAGCTAAAGAGGTAGGCTTTAAAAACCAATCTTTGTTCGTTTTTGAAAAAAACATTTCACTATGTTAAAATTTTAAATCTTGTATGTGTTTTTTTCCTACCCTTTCCAATTTCTTCTTCTCCATCATTCTATTGTAGGCAAGACGTGATTCTCATATTGAATCAACAAGCATGATGGGTATGTGGTTTTTGTGCTTGGTTTCGATTCTTCTCATGATGGTGGTGGTGGGAAGTAGATTTGGTGGTGGCAATGATGAGGATGAAGAGATAGGGAGCCACACATACCATGGAGAGGAGGAGGAAGAGGGAGAGGAGGAGGAGGAGGAGGAGGAGATTGAGAGTGATGAGGGGCCAAAAAAAGACGCAACACCTTTGTGGAAGTATGTGACAAGGCTTGGGGGAGGGAGTGGGGGTGGAACCACAAAGTTTACATGCCTTCATTGTAATAAAACTTACACAGGTTCATATACCCGTGTGAGAAAGCATTTGTGTGGGATTATGCCATGTGATCAAGGTAAGGCTACTGGAGCCAAAACATGTGACAAAGTGCCAGGTAAAGAAAGAAACAAATACAGGATGGAAGAAGAGGCCTCTCAAAACAATTCCAAGAGATCAAGGGTCGAATCTGAATCCCCACAGAGAATGTTTAGTGGTGGATCTGGATCATCATCCACCCATGCTAGTGGATTCTCCCCTATGCGAAAAACATTATCAGATTTCCTTGACCTTGGTTGCAGAGATGATGTGGATTCAAAAGTTTACAAGTTTCTCTATGCATGTGGTGTGCCATTCAATGTTCTTCGCTCACCCTGTTGGCATGAAATGGTACAAGCCATCAATGGTGCCCCTAAAGGATATAGGAGCCTTGGGTATGACAAAGCTAGAACCGTGGGACTTAACAGGGAAAGAGCCAAAATCAATAGTGCTTTTGGAAAGTTTACAAATGATTGGTCTTTATATGGGGTATCCATTGTATCGGATGGGTGGACAAATGTTAAAGGCAAGCCATTGATAAATATTTTTGGTGTGTCTGCTAGTGGTGTGGTCTTCCTTTCAGCTCATGACTACTCAGATCGCTACAAGACTGGTATTAATATTCCACAACCTTTACTTGACACCATTCAAACGATTGGGCCATACAATGTCATTCAAGTCATCACAGATAATGCTACTAATTGCAAGGCAACATGAGCAATCATTGAGGATAAGTATCCCAACATATTTTGGTCAGGGTGTTTGGTTCACAAATTGAACCTTTTGATGCATGATATTGTAAGATGAAGGACCCTAGTTACCGATGGATTGGTGCCTTGTACAAGAGAGGTAAGAAAATGATAAAATTTATCACCAATCATAGCATGGCACACCACATTTTTCGCAATCACTCTAGGTTGGAGCTATTGAAGATTGTGAAGACTAGATTTGGTAGCTACTACCTCACCTTCAGGAGGCTTTTGAAGGTAAGAAAGGCATTGGCTAGTATGGTCTCAAGTGATTCATGGCAAGGATTGAAAGACAGAGTTGCAAGTGCATCTGATAAACATGACTTTCAGGATGTGGAGGACACCTTTCTTAATGGTCATTTTTGGACACAGGTTAAATATGTTCTACAGTTCACCAAGCCCGTTTATAATATGATTCGTTTTGCAGATACAGATCAACCGGTGATTGGGGAGGTGTATGAGCAAATGGATAGTATGCTTGGTCATATCAAAGACATTGTTGAGCAAAGAGATGCAATCTTGTATGACCATATTCATAAACATGTGGTCAAAAGGTGTGCTAATTTGAATGTTCCACTCCATGCCCTTGCATATGTCCTTACCCCAAAATATTATTCTCCATCTTGGTTGGCCCAACCTGCACCAGGTGGTGGAGTTAGGAAAAGACCACACACAGATCCAGAGGTGCAAAATGGGTATATGCTTGCATTAGACAAGTTGGTCCTTGATGAGGAGTGTGCTCAAGTACAGAGTGAATTGAGCCAATACATCAGTGAACATGGAGTCTTTGGTACCTTGCATGCAACCAAAGATCGAGAGAGGTTGGATCCTATCCGTTGGTGGAACATGTATGGCAGTGGTGCCGCATATTTGCATAAATTGGCGGTGAGGGTGCTTTCACAGGTTGTCAATAGTTCTTTTGCAGAGAGGTGTTGGAGCACCTACAGCTTCTTCCACAACGTCAAGAGAAATAGTTTGAATACAGAACGGGCCGAAAGTTTGGTTTATGTGCACTACAACTTGAGGTTGTTGTCCCATTATTGTGAAGCGACCAAGAATGATAGAACTTTTTTGACTTGGGACAACAATCCAAAGGAGGCTAATGCGAAGGATGGAGCCATTGCATTAGAGCGCTTGGAGGATGAACTATTGGGTGATAATGAGGGTGATCCTCATTCGATTCATACATCAGAGATGCCACCCCCAACCACCAGCAGGTTTACAGATGTAGGAGTTTTGCCTTTAGATTCACAACGTCCGACAATCCGTGGGGGCCATTCATCTTCTTCTCGTGTTCCACGATCACTTCCACCAGCTCCTATTCCACCTAGAACACGAGAAAAAAAAATGGAAGTTTGTCATGGCAAGAGGAAAACTTAGTAGATAGTATCATAATACTTTGTATTTCATGTTTATTATGGCCTATTTTGTAAACATTATGGCCTACTTTGAAGTTTGATCTTTAAATTGTTGACTGCATCTTGATTCTTATCATCTTATGATCTTACAACTCTTTGGTATTGAATATGATATTATGATGCTTTGTTTCATTTCATGGTTGATGTTATCTGTTAGAGTTTGTTGACGGCAAATATTATATGTTGAAATTTGAAGATTGATGTTGTTGATGATTGATCATTTGATGACAATGCTACATAGCTCCTAGATGATTGATGTTATATGTGACATGTGTATTAATGGTTATATCTATGTTTTCTATATCTAATTTGGTATAATACATGTTTTTTTAATATATATGCATCAAAATATATAAAAATATATATTATATAAAAAACGCTCCCAAATCGAAATCTTTTGAAAATTTTGTTTTTCGCTCTTGCTCCCGCTCCCTGCTCCCAATAGCCTTGAGTGCAATATTGATTGTTATTATGCTGATTCAAATGTACAGGTTCCAGGAAGAATGGATAGGTGATACAGGACAAGTGAGACGAACATGTCCTCACTCATTTTCTGAATAATTTCATGCTTTTTGTGGTAAAAAAGCTTCCCAGTGGAAAGGTTTGATTCAGGTGGATCATCTCAAAGTCTATCTAAGTTAAAGTCTTCAAAGTGAAAATAAAAGCTTATAGGATGAAAGAGCTCGTCAACAACTTTCCAACGACATTTGTTTAAGGTGAAACAACCTCCAGATGAAGTTGTCAGCAGTTGAAGTTTCGGCAATGAAGGTTAAAAAATGGTAAAAATGGTTAAGTTATGGTTATTGGTTGGAGTTACGGGAATTGAACCCAAGAACTTCACTAAGGTCACCATGTACTCCATTTATATAAAAAAACATGACATTGGCAAAAGGGGGGTGGTCGAGGTCTTAGCCCTCAACCCCATGCCTTGGTATCTAAATTATGTTTTAAACCATATCATATGCCAAACTTTAACCATATTATATGCCAAACATGAACCATATTATATGCCATATCGCAACAATCCATATCATATTTCAAATGCGCCGTGTTATAACATAAACCTTGGGATAAGCCTATGCGTGGAACCATATCACAAACCATAATACGATAAACTTTATCCTTATGCAACCATATGATGTATGTGGTAATGTATAAAAATGCCACCACACAAAAGAACGTGGATAGGGGAGAGGACTGCGGGTTTGACCCCGAGACCTCTGCCCCGTGCGCCAACGCTTAAACCAGCATGCCATACAGATGAGCCGCGTTATGGATCGTCGAAAACAGTTTAAAAGGTGGCGCAGGAGTTATGGCTCCAAATGGCCGTGTGGCCCATGGCCCGCGCCCCCTCCAAAACTAATGTTCAAACCTTATAAAATGGATGCAAAATGAATTGACGAGTACAGGAGTTCGGGTATTGTAGAGACAAAGCTTTAACAATATACAAGATAGAGTATAGGCACAATTCCCAAGGCACAGAGGCCATTAATGGGCATGGATCTCGAGGCAGAATCCATACAATGTGTACATTTTTGTCTTATTTGCAAGAAGTGTCTCGTTTTGCGTGCCAGAGGAGGTCTCAGGCATATACAAGAAACTTTTTACTCATTCTTCTCAGAATTTCGCAAGGAGTTTAGTGGTGCTGTTATTTTCTGCTTTTGACAGACGATATTTCGAAGTGTTCTTAGAACACTCAGTTGTTGTAAGCTTTTGAAGACTTAATAGATCAGCCTTCCCATTTAGAAGTGGCCTGGAAACGTAGCCCAAGAGGGGTGAACTCCGTTATCAGCTGTGTCTATTCTTTTGGTTTGCATTTCAATATTTATTTGCTTTGTGTATGTTTTTAAAGCATTTCAATTTTATGTTGATAAGTCTATTTAAGGAATATTTAACATTTAAATTCACATGCATTTGAATGGTTAAAAGATCCTCAAATTTTAGATCACCTCTCCTTCTCCAAAAATATCTTTTGTGAAAGTGAACAATGAAATCTCTCTCAAGCCTTTCCCTAGCCTTTCTGTTTGAGTAACCACCAATGGAAAATCAATGGCCAAGATTAAATCATAACTAGATGAGATCTAGGGCTGATGTTAAATCTCACTTTTCTCATTAAAAGCATTTAATTCACTTTTAAATAATAAATGAGACTTTATTACTCACCCATCTTTTTAAATCTCATAAAGTCACTTTTTAAATAATTAATGACTCAAACTCAATTTATAAATAAAGTCATTCTCACTTGAAAAAGTGCCAGGGACCACATTTAAAGTGTCACTGTCCACCCAAAGGCACAAATGAATGGAGAAACACTTTCTCAGTAAAATTTCAACACTCCCTCTTACCGAGGAAGGTATTCTTCACCACCCCCATCTTGTCTCTGAAATGAATATGCTTCCCTCTTCCCAAAGACTTCGTGAGAATCTCTGCTACCTGCTCATCAGTAGAAATGTACTGCAACTCCACAACTCCTCTCTGAACATAGTCTCTAATGAAGTGATATCTGATTGTAATATGCTTTGACCTGTCATGAAACACCGGATTCTCAGAGAGCTTGATGCAACTCTGATTATCATAATGAATAATAGTAGGTCTCAGCTCCTGACCAAATAAGTTTACCATCAACTTGTGAATCCACAATGCCTCGCAACTAGCCTGACTGGCTGCCATATACTCGGCCTCTACATAACTCAAATCAACGGACTTTTGCTTCCGACTGAACCACGACACAATTGCCGATCCCAAACTGAAGCAACAACCGAAAGTACTCTTTCGGTCCAAAGCACTGCCTGGCCAATCTGAATCTGTGAAACCAACCAGACCCACTCCATTTGACCTCCTGTAGCCAAGACCATAGTCTATTGTCCCAACAAGGTATCTCAAAATGTGTTTTGCGGCAATCCAGTGCACTCTCCTGGGCTCCACCATGAATTGGTTGAGAGGGTTCACCGCAAAACTCATATATGGTCTAGTGTTGACTAGATACATCAACGAACCAATAAGCTGACGATTCAAAGTAGAATCCACCAACTCTCCCTCATAAGCATGAAGCTTCTTCCAGTTGGTGATCATAGGTGTGGACATTGGCCTGCACTCCTCCATACGAAATCTCTTCATAACATCTGCAACATATTTTCCTTGCCCTAGGAAAACATGTCCACCCTCCTGTCACACCTCCATGCCCAAATAGTAATGCATCAACCCAAGGTCTGTCATCTCAAACTTTGAAGCAAGATCTTTCTTGCATGCCTCAATCAGGTGCTCTCCTCATGTAATGAACAAATCATCAACATATAGCAGAAAAATGAGTGGATCACCTCCAACCATAATGAAGTGTAGGTTTGGGATCAACCTCACTCTTCTGAAACCCAATCGAAAGCAAATATGAATCAATCTTTGAGTACCAAGCCCGAGGGGCTTGCTTCAGACCACACATGGCCTTTTTGCAGCCTGCACACATGAGACTCCCTCTCATGAATCTCAAAACCCTTTGGTTGCTCCAGATATACCTCCTCCCGTAGCAGACCGTTGAGGAAAGCAGTCTTCACATCCATCTAATGAATCCTCCAACCCATCTTTGCAACAATGGAGATCACTGCACTAATCGAAGAAAATCTAGCAACCGGCGCAAATGTCTCATCATAATCAACTCCCTCTACCTGTGAGAACCCACGCGCTACAAACCGAGCTTTGTACTTCTCGTTGTTGCCATCTGCAACATGCTTGCTTTTATAGAGTCACTTGTAAGTCACAACTGACTTCCCCCCGGTCTTAGAACAACCTCCCACACATCATTCTTCATGATGGAATTGTATTCTTCCATCATGGTATCTCTCCAAAGCTGATGTGTGGATGCCTCTTGTTAAGTAGTAGGCTCGGACTCACGCAAGCTGGTCACCTGTGCCATGTAATTGGAAAATCTCTTTGGTGCCCTACTTTCTCTGGCATTCCTCTTAGGTGTCCCCACATACTCCTCAACTTCCTTCAAAAGCTCCTTAAGCCAACTTGGCTTTCTCTTCTTGGAAGTAGCATCCTGTGGCATACCCTTCCTCTACATCCTCATCTGACGAAAATCTCCCTGAAGAAGTACCTGTGGTCTAAGATCTTGTACCTGGTGAACCTGAACCATGTGTGCCCGAATCACATGAAGGTGAAACTTGTGAACCTGTGATTCGTGAACCTGTCCCTGTACCAGAAGTCCCTGTAGACAATCCCAGAAATTGATGAACTTGTAACCTATGACCTAGTCACCCTTGAGGCCTGTGACCTTGTTCCCTGACTCGCTGAACTTTGTGATGCTGTCACCTGCGGAGTATTAACCTGTTGCTGCTCCTTTGACTCTTGAGACTTTCTAAAGGCCCGCTCCTCCTCAAATCTCACCTCCCTTCTCACCACAACTTTCCTTTGTGCAGGAAGGTATATGTAGAAAGCCTTTGAAGTCTCGTCATAGCCAACAAAATTACTCCTCTCTTCATTAGCCTCCAACTTTGTCCTCTTCTTAGAAGGGACATGAGAATATGTAGGGCATCCAAAAATGCGGAAGTGGCGTATCTCAGGCTTCTTCCTGGTGAAGATCTCTTGTGGAGTTTTGCTATAATGTTCCTAAAAGTGACATGCATGCAAACCCCAAAAATGACATGCATGCAAACCCTTAAAGTGACAGGCATGCAAACCCTAAAAGTGACATGCAAACCCTAAAAGCTATATGAGAAGGTTAGTTGAACCAAAAGGGTATCATTGTTATTATTCATCTTTTTGGAAACAAGTTTTGGGAGCTCGGTGAGCTACTTAGGGCTTAAGGCGGATTGCCTTGACCTAATTGGACTCGGTGGCGAAATCTATCCACCCTAACCAATTGCTAGGGTGAATCATCCAGATTCACCAGTGTGTACATCATTGCATCTTAAATCTATTGTGCTTAGGGTAGCGTTGGAGCCTCTTCACAACTATGCGCATCCATTCAAGATTGAGCATTATTCTCCTTCACTATCTAGGGCACGTTCATTAAGCATTCAAAGCAGCAAATCTCTATCAGCTGCTGTATGGTCGCTTATTGAGGACGTGAATATCCTTATCCTTGAAGATATACCCAATCAAGCATTGGGAGAGTAGATCATCAGTTATTAGGGCTACGTGGGAAGTATAAAAGGCACGGACAGTCTCATTTAGTCACACCAAAATAGCGATTACTCATCTATATCAGCCTCTAACTTATAGTAGGTTGGGCATGACCTCTTTATATTTGGGTGTCATCACATGCAAGATTCTGTCCATACACTACAACTTGAGCAATCTCCATCATTCAGGAAAGGCAGCGACCTCTGATATTGTTGACATCAATCTCATAGTGGCACGATCTATTAGTTATAGCAGCGATACATAAATTTGGAGGTCAGATCTATCTTAAGGAAATCGTGTTGCCCTTTTGGAGTTGCATGCATTACATTCAGGTGTAATCTGCAGTGATCATTCAGACCCTGTAATTACCACTCAAGCAGTTCAACTATTGAGGGAGTAATCTGCTATTATACTCGGGTTTTTACGTTGATTAAAGCTTGGACCACTGCTGGGCTGAATTCCACAATTTAAAGCTTGTCATATCTATTGCATGTACACTTGGCAGATGTGTTATTGCAACTGTTCTAGCGATATAGACCATATTATCCACTTACAGCATTGGAAATAAAGGTATTTTGTTAATGATTCTCCATGATAATCTGACCATTTATATGTTGTTAAATCATCTACAAGACTGTTTATTTAGTTGCATTCAGATCTGAGTTTTAAACACTTTTCATACACTTGAGTATCATCCAATTTCTCAAAGTTTGAGTACATGCAGCTGTTAGCATTCTTAAGCTGAATATCATGGGTTTTGTGATGTTATTCATTCTACTATCACATGCAATTAATCTTTGGATAAATACATATTTACACCAAGCAAGCAAACAAACAATCAACCAATAAAATGGCAGCTCTATGAACAAATCCATGCACAAAAAGGCAAACCTCTAGTTTGGGTTATTACATTTGCGCCCCAAGGCACGATGCTGACTCCTGTTCTTAACAAAAACAACTGTGCTACAGGCCTCAACCCATAGGAAGAAAGGAAGACTCTGATCATGCAACATAGCTCCAACTGCACCCACTATCGCACGATTCTTCCTTTCAGCCACTCCATTTTGATGTGGAGTGTAAGGAACTGTCAACTGCCTCCTAATGCCCTCCTATCTACAAAACTCATCGAATGCATTGGATGTATACTCACCCCCATTATTTGATTTGAGTACCTTGATCTTCTTTCCTATCTAGTTTAAAACAAGAGCTTTGAACTCTTGGAATCGAAGCAAGACCTCTTTTGATTTCTTGCTTCTTAGAAAGTAGATCCAGGTCTTCCTGGAGAAGTCATTGATGAACGTGATGTAGTACTCAAAACCTGTCAATGAGGCAGAAGACATGGGACCACAAAAGTCTGAATGAATCAAATCAAACACTCCCTCTGATCTGATGTCACTGCTCGGGAAAGCAATCTTGGTGTACTTTTCCAAAGCACACCCTTTGCATACACCACTCTGCTCTGTGCTGAAATCTAGCAAATCTATAGTCATGTCTCTCAGCATCCTCAAAGCTTAATGATGAAGGTGGGCCATCCTCTTGTGCCATAACTCACACAACTCACCACTGCTGTGTGTGTGTGCCAGTGCATGATGTGGCTGGAAGAGAAGCTTGTACAGTTTCCCGCATCTAACTCCAATCGCATATGAAGCAGATGGACCCTTTGCTTTGGGAAAGATGTACACTTTCCCATCTATGACATATACCCCATGGCCTTTGTCTCAATCGTGGAAATTGAAACAAGATTCTTCTTCAGCCTGTTAGATTTTCTTAAGATCTGATTAGATTATCTAGGATCTTTATCTGAAAGAATAACAAGTACAACAAAATGCATAAGATATAAAAGATACACAAGACACAAAGATTGTCATCGGGGAAACCATAAAGGAGAAAACCCCGCAAACTTCTTCAGAATAGTAAGATGATCACAAACAATAATAAGAAATGTTCATCAGCTATCTTTCTCTCCTCCTCTAACTGTCTCTCTCTCTCATGCGCCTTAGAGAGTGTGTAAGATATGTATAAATGAGGGAGAGTGCCTCCCTATTTATACCCCTTTCAAGTCACTGACCAAATATAAGACTTGAGCCTACATGTCATCTCACATGGGGCCCACTTCTCCTAGAGAGACCACAATTAGACCACAATTACATATTACATGATGTTACACTGGGGACTATTGCCCCGACTTACGACGGAGGTTGTACCTCAAGATCTAGACACAATTTAGACATCCCGTAAAAGGGTAACACACATCCCCAATGGGGGTACAACAACATACAATGATAATATACATCAGAATATCTTCCAAAGTTACAAATACATCAACACCTACTCTTAACTAGGAAGGTATTCTCTCTCTACACAGTCATCAACACATTTGGTCAGGTCTTCATTGCATCGTCATCATCACGGATTCATAGAGTCTTCATCATAGCTGCTGCCATCATCTTCTTATAATTTGATCATCATCCCATACTATTTGTCATCAGAAGTTTCTACAATGCAAACCTTTTTTCATGTTGGATGTAGGCCTAGCCCTCTGCCAGGTCTTCATCATCTTTGCAAGCAAGCCATCAAGTAGGTACATCTCAGGACTTATTATATGCCTCTTGCAAAACCTGCAGGATCTCCTAGGACTGATTATATGCCACTGCAAAACTTGAAGGAGCATCCCATGACTGATTACATATCTTGCAGCACCTGTGTACCCTACTATTACTTCATCATCTTCAGATCATCTCATCGTCACACGGAGCACAACCCAAATACACATAACACAACACTTACATCAACGACCATGGGAGGACCTAGCCTGCCATCATGTCGGAAAGGCTTCAACACTTACATCAACGACCATGGGAGGCCCAACTTGCCACCATGTCGGAAAGGCTCTCAGCACTTACATCAACGACCATGGGAGGCCCAGCCTGCCACCATGTCAGAAAGGCTCCAACACTTACATCAACGACCATGGGAGGCCCAGCCTGCCACCATGTCAGAAAGGCTCTCAACATTTACATCAACGACCATGGGAGGCCCAGCTTGCCACCATGTCGGAAAGGCTCTTAGCACTTACATCAACGACCATGGGAGGCCCAGCCTGCCACCATGTCGGAAAGGCTCCAACACTTACATCAACGACCATGGGCGGCCCAGCCTGCCACCATGTCGGAAAGGCTCCAGCACTTACATCAACGACCATGGGAGGCCCAGCCTGCCACCATGTCGGAAAGGCTCATGTGTATCTGCGTCTTCCGGACTCATCACTTCCCCTTGGAAGGAACCTCGATCTGAAGAACACCAAGCTTCTCTCTGAAGTATTCAAACTTCACTTTGGCCATTTCTAGCATAGAATCACATCAGGACTGATGACGTTCAAGGATAACCTGAGAGCTTCGCCAGCACTGTTTACATCTAAGGACAACCTACAGGACTTATTACGTCTGAGCAACCTTATGATCTTCGCCAGGATTTTATGCTCAGACAACCTGTCTCACAGGCTATGCTAGAAGTCATAACTCCCTCTTTCAAGAGATCTGGATCACATACTGGAGCTTCACTGCTCCTCCCTGCATCATACAAAAATGCAAGTCAGATCAATGAAATGAACTAGTAGCTTTCAAAAGTAACATACTACCTCACAACTAGCCGAGCAAGTGGCAACATATTTTGCCTCGGCTCTACTCAGCGCCGTGCAGGGCTGCATCCTGCCAAACCAGTAGACCATACTAGATCTCAGACTGAAGAAGCAACCCAAAGTGTTCTTCTTCTCAGTGGCGCTACTTCACTACATGCTTTGCATCCAGGTGAGCATTTCTCGGATCCGTCAGGAACTGGCTCAGGGTGTTCATAGTAAAGCATATGTCTGGTCTTGTATTCGTCAGGCACATCAATGAGCAATTCATCTGACGATACATCGTGGCATCAACCATCTCTAATGAAGCATCGCATAGTAGCTTCAAGTTTGATGCCATAGGTGTGGTTATTGCCTTGCGCTCCAGTATTCCGAATTTCTTCAGAATCTCCACTACACACTTTCCTTTACTAACGAAAAATCTCATCCGCATTCTGCCACACCTCCATGCCTAAGAAGTAGTGCATTATCCTTAGGTCTTTCATCTCGAACTCTGTAGCAAGTCTCCTTCTTGCATCTTTAATGGGTTCTTCTTTTTATGTCAGGAATAAGTCATCGACATATAACAGGAGCATCACTGGTCTTCCTCCTTCAACCTTGAAGCAAAGGTTGGAATCCGCTTTACTCTCAGTAAAGCTTAGGGCCATCAGTAAGTTGTCCATTTTGTCGTACCATGTCGAACCTGAGGATCTTCTGCAACCGCTCCCTCTGAGGTGGAGCATCATTCTCCCTCTACCTTTCGTACTCTATGTATTGAAACATTCTGTACTGGAGTGACAAGTGGCTTCCTCTGCCACTAATATTCTATGTATCCATTTAGGGTCACTGGATACCAAGATCCTCTATCTTGATTTTTTTTGAAAAGTTCTTCTCGCACCCATCTGTGAGCTTGTCATCCTCTACAGGCTTTCATCTTCAACCTTGTAGCAAAGGTTAAGATCTTCATCACTCTAGGTGATCTTCAAGCTCCTCATGTATGTGTTATCCCATGGGTGCCTTCTGAGCTCGTACAAAGCCTTCTTTAATTTGCACACATGAGTCTGCCTGTCATGTGTCTCAACTCCCAGTGGCTGCTCTACGTACACTTCCTCCTTGATTACACCATTCAATAATGTTGTCTTGATGTCAGTTGGTGTATCTCCCATCTCATACCTACACGTATGGATCTATTGAAGTGTACCACGTCACTGGTGCAAATGTCTCTTCGTAGTCTGTGCCTTCTTTCTGTGAGAAGCCTCGAGCTACGAATATTGCCTTGTATCCCACCACAATGTTGCCATCTACTGCATGATGGATTTTGTAGAGACATATGGAGGACACTACGAACTTCCCTTCAAGTCTCGACACCGCAACCTAGACATCATTCTTCTTGAACTGGTACTCTTTGATCATAGTCTCCTTCCCTTTCTCCTTGGCTACTTCTTCATAGCTGGAAGGCTCTGCATCAATGATGTCGCTCAACAGTGTCACATAACTAGAGTGTGTCTGAGGCCTCTTGCTTTCTTTGGAAGTCTCGTCATACTATTCTTCATCTTGGATTATTCTTCATCTACCGTTCTCTTTATATTCTTCTGAAGCCCTTTCTTTCGCTATGGTGTCTTTGACCCGAGAATCTTCAGGTTCCTCTTCTGAATTGTCGTTACTTGTTCTTTGGAATGATCTACATAACTAGAGTGTGTCTGAGGCCTCTTGCTTTCTTTGGAAGTCTCGTCATACTATTCTTCCTCTACCGTTCTCTTTATATTCTTCTAAAGATCTTTCTTTCGCTATGGTGTCTTTGACCTGAGAATCTTCAGGTTCCTCTTCTGAACTGTCATTACTTGTTCTTTGGAATGATCTACAAGTCGAGTTTAGTTGCATGATTAGAAACATATCATAATTTCCAAAACATATTAATCGTGACAAATATATGTCACATAGCCATGCGACTATTTTAGCCAATGCTACAACATTCATCCATATCATGTATACATACAATAACTTCTAGATGCATTCTACCCTAATGTTATTAAGAATGTGTACTACTCCTAATATGCCAGCAAAGAGGTTTCAATCTAGATAAGTAGTAATGGAATGTTGTACACCATCATTGACTTCTTACCCATTATGTGCAATTCAGTAGTATAAATGCAAAATACTTAAACATCAACTGAATATAAACAAATGTATAACCAAACAATATCATGAAATGACAGTTGAATACTTATCTTTATTTGTTTGATCCTTTAGCTTCATCATCTTCTTCATTCATAACAACATCATTTCTTATCCAAATGCTAAGATGGATAAGAGGTTCTTCAAGAATTGAGTCCTTCATATTCCTCATCGCTTGAGGGATCTTCTTTGAATTGTGAGAGCTTGATCTGTAGTTGCTCCCATCTTCTCTTCTCTTATTATGAGTCGAGCTTCTTCTTGTGTGCACTCTCTTTCTAGAGTATGTTGAAGGTAATCACTTCCTTCTGGAACACATTGCTTGAATGAATGAATCCCATGATCTTGGGAGGCCATTCAAGGTGGTTATAACAATCTCTTATTTTTCTTCGATTGCTTCGTCATAGCATCGAACACTTCCTTTTAGTTTCTTCAAGGATGACACATGAGGGATGAGATGATCTTTAATAGAATCTGCAATGATTCTCTTGGCTTTAGCCTTAGCCTCATCTCTCTCTTGCTCTGAGAACTTCCTTACTGAAATAATGATTCAAGTCAATTTTTTCAAGGATCATGGAGGTCTTATACTTCCATACTCGGAAGTTGTTAGCTTCACCAAGCTTGCCATCAAGTTGGGTGTGATTAGTTATTTTGAAATGAGAACCTCAAATGTAAATAACAAAAATTTAGATCTTACCGATTTGAGGTGTCCGTCCTGGTTCCGGAGCTGGCTGATCTAGGGTTTGTTAGAGAAACCCTAATTTTCAAAACTTGGAATTTCAAACTTCTGATTGGATAGAAATATGGGCCTCTTCAAGGTGAGCTGTCCAATGTACTCCTTTTCTGAAAACAGTGGAGGGAAGCTCTCGGAACAGGAAGCCCTAGTTTTCCAATTTCTTCTGCAGAAATGATTGATATTGATTATGTTGTATCTCCGAAGTTTCGTCTCCTTACATTCTGAAATTTCTCACCGAGATAGCCTGATATGTCCTCTTTCCAACCCCATAGGTTAGAGCAGAAGTGGATTCTCCAAGTGTAACTGATGCTGAGTTTCCCAAGGTGACTGTTTTGGGGACTGTTCAGCATAGCGAACTTGTACGGACTGCCACGTGTCATTGTTTCACGTTCTGAGTTTGAAAAACGTACCACAGAAACTACAGTTCATGCCCTACCTGCAAAATCTTGTGAAGTTTCGTTTGGACCTTCCTAGCCCGAGATATAGCAAATCTCCCTAGGTCACCTGTTTATGACTGTATTCTGGAGGACCTGTTTATGACTGTATTCTGGAGGAGGTTGGAACCCTGATTTGGAGGAACCATATCTCCTGAAGTATAGCGAATCTGAGGCTGGAACTTTTACATAGTGTACAAAACGAATTTCCCTTCGGTCTGTAAATGTTTTGGCTTCTGATCCTTCTTCAATCTCGCGTTATAGTAAAAGTGCTAGGATTACTAAATTCAATCTTCTAGGTGTTTCAGGCATGAAACCCTAATTTCCATCAGCTGCCATTGCAGCTGTATTTCGGCGGTACAGTGAAACTTCTCTGATTCAGAAATTGATACCACCAATAGATGTGTCCTAGTGAGGCGAGTTAGCCTAGCCCTCTTTGCTTGATGATCTGTGGAGAGAACACCTTCATCTAGGAAGCCCTAGTTCCCGCAGCTGCGCAGTGCCTTCTTTCAGAGAGGCTCTGATACGATGTTAGATTTTCTTAAGATTTGATTAGATTATCTAGGATCTTTATCTTAAAGAATAACAAGTACAACAAAATTCATAAGATATAAAAGATACACAAGACACAAAGATTTTCATCGGGGAAACCATAAAGGAGAAAACTCCACAAACTTCTTCAGAATAGTAAGATGATCAAAAGCAGTAATAAGAAATGTTCAGCAACTATCTTTCTCTCCTTCTCTGACTGTCTCTCTCTCTCATGCGCCTTAGAGAGTGTGTAAGATATGTATAAATGAGGGAGAGTGCCTCCCTATTTATACCCTTTCAAGTCACTGACCAAATATAAGATTCGAGCCTACATGTCTTCTCACATGGGGCCCACTTTTCCTAGAGAGACCACAATTACATATTACATGATGTTACATTGGGGACTATTGCCCGACTTACAATGGAGGTTGTACCTCAAGATCTAGACACAATTTAGACATCCTGTAAAGGGGTAACACACATCCCCAATGGGGGTACAACAACATACAATGATAATATACATCAGAATATCTTTCGAAGTTACAAATACATCAACACCGCCTAGGGACATATAAAACATCCCTCAGTAACATGGGTTCCATGGACTCCCTATTAGAGCGGACTGCCCCATGCCCAACTGGTCTCACCACTGTATCATCACCCAACACAATCTCAGTGAACATGTCTCGATCATTTTTCATATGACTCGAAGCTCCACTATCAATGTACCATGTGGAGGGAGTAGTGGAGGCACTCGGTGAATGCCCAACGATCATAGATTGCTCAGTCCAGTCCTCAATATCCCTGCTGGTGATGGATGATGCTCTCTCTCTACAACCATCAACAAAGAGAGAAAACTGTCTCTAAAATCTAGCAGCATACTCATCAATCTTTGCTGACGCTGCTGTCTACTGTTTTCTTCTTCTTCTTGTTTGGGCATTGCCCAAACTTTTGATAAGCAAATCATTTCACTTTGCTTGTGTCTTTGTCACCATCCTATTGCTTGGTTCCACCCCTGGAACCCTTCTTGAATTTCTTTTTCTTACCCTTCGCTGCTAATTCCACATTCTCCTCATCTTCCTTGATGTGTGATGTGCTCCCCTGTACATACCCTCTTCGGGCCTCCTCCTGAATAAAGTCGTCCTAAAGACGATCCCATGAAGGCATGTGCTCACGAGCAACCATTGACTCCACGAATACAGGCCATGGCTTTGTCATGCCATTCAAGGCTGTACGTACCAACTCGGCACCCTGTATTGCCTCCCCAATAAGCTCCAAGCTCATCACGAACTTGTGTGATCCTGGTGAGGTAAGCGATCATGTTCTCACCCCTGTTCATCTGAATACTCTTTAACTTCTCCCATAACACCATTTTCCAGTTTTCATTGGAACTCTGGTAAAGGTTAGTCAAAGCAGTCCACATCTGATGAGCATAGTCTTTACTTGATACATGTGGAATCAGATGGTCTTTTATTGCATCAAGAAGGCTTCTTTTGGCCTTTATATCCTTCTTGTCGAACACGGCTTTAGCTACTGCATTTGTAGGAGCAATCACTGGATTGGCTGTAGTATTGTTTACTATCTCTCATAGTTCACTATCCTGCAGTATTAACACTATTCTAGCCTTCCATGGGCTAAAATTTATTGCCCCATCCAACCTGTCTTCTATTTTAAGACCGATAGCCATAATCACAAATCAGTCCAATAAACTAGTTTCTTCTCAAAACTTTGTTTTCCCTTATCTCTCCAAGTCTGAAATTTATTTCTGAGTCTTGTTTTCAGCGTTCAACACAACTTTGATACCATGAAAATTTTATAACACCAACCCGGTTTCAGTTTCAGTTCACTGCATATGGTTTAATGCCCAAACCCTAGTTATGCATGTTCATAAAAAAAATAATTTTAACTTGAAAACTTGAAACACATGAGATAATTTCAACTTTTACAAACTCAGAAATTTTCCTAGCAGCCTAACTTTTCAATCTCAGCAGCTACACATAAAAATTTAGACTAAGTATTTTTGACCAAATTGGTCTAGGATAAAACCATGAAGGTAAAACCTGTTTCAGGGAGAATTTATTATTTTCAGGACAAAATTACAGCAGTACTTATCTCAGTATTTCTTCTCGAAATACGTTTCAAAATCATCCTCATAAATTTATATACAAACTTTCAGTCTGAAATTTTCCAGCACCTCAATTTTTGTGCCAGTACGCCCCACACGTGCGACTGTACTTCCTGCTCTCTGTCTCAAAAACTGTGCAATTGTACGGTCTGCAACAACATTAAATGTTGTCCTGTTTACCTTGAAAATCAAGCTCACTTGCCTCAATTTTCGTGCTGCTGTACAGAATAGTACAGTACGACCTGCCTCGAAAAACCTGCTGCTGTACGGTCTTTTGCTGTACGGTCATGCCTTAAAAAATGTGCCCGACATTTTGCTCTTCCTCAACCTTGGAATTTTGTGCAAGGATTTTTCTTTCTCTGTCTTCTCTCTTGCTCTTCTCTCCTCCAAAAATCTCTTTTGTGAAAGTGAACAATGAATTTCTCTCAAGCCTTTCCCTAGCCTTTTTGTTTGAGTAACCACCATTGGAAAATCAATGGCCAAGATTAACTCATAACTAGATGAGATCTAGGGCTCATTTTAAATCTCACTTTTCTCATTAAAATCATTTAATTCACTTTTAAGTAATAAATGAGACTTTATTACTCATCCACCTTTTAAAATCTCATAAAGTCACTTTTTAAATAATCAATGACTTAAACTCACTTTTTAAATAAAGTCATTCTCACTTTAAAAAGTGCTAGGGACCACATTTAAAGTGTCCTTGTCCACCCTAAGGTGCAAAAGAATTGACAAACACTTCCTAGGTAAAATTTCAACTATTACATTCCAGTAAGCCCAAGTTTTTCAATCTGGTCCTGTTGTCCCACATCAATTTTTCATTTTGTTTTGGTTTTCCAATAACCAGAGTTTTCTTTCAATAAACTACTTATTGTCATGCACCATAAAAATACTTAGTCTTTATCAGAGATATTGTTCTTCATCATAGAGGAAAGTATAAATATTAAATGCTTGCATTATAACCTGCATTAACATCTAATTTGACATCAAGTGTGGCTCCTAGATATACTAAAGAATTAAAACTTTGATTCTGGAGGTTAGAATAAACATTACAAGCTTTTCTAGAGTTATTTAATTTACACCAAAAAAAGGTCATGTTTTGACTGATTGTCATGGATGTGTTGGCTAGTCCTGGTCTTCCTGTCTCAGTCATTCCTCCACAGCTTCAGATCAACTTCTTTGGGGTTCCAGGAGGTTGCCAAAGAGGCCACCTTCCTGATGATAAACCCCTTGCAGGGTGTTAGCGTCAGGATTGAGCCCATAGGTTGGGCGGAAAAGGGTTCTCTCCTGGGCAACAACAGAACCGCTTTAGACTGTGCCTCTGGCCCTGCGTAGTCAAAGAGGGATCTCTCGCTTGTTTTCAGGTTTACTTTATGTGGGATATTCGATCAAGAACGGTCAGAAGGCCATACTCCTGAATGGAGCGGGTGCGTTAATGTAAGATGTAGGTGGGACTATCATAGTAAGGGACCATTGGCAATGGAGTTGAAGGTCCGAGTAGGCAACATTTTGCAGGAGGTAAAGAATGGCGTGAATTTACAAACAGAGGCAAGATAGCCGTCGATTTTGCAATCAGGAGATATTTAGCGGGTGATTAGTAGATGAGAGGGAACAGTCCATCACGCAGAGCACCAACAAGATGAATTCTACGTAATTTTAGAAGAAAACTTAATGAATGTCTGAAACAACAGACGGAGCATAGCATGTATGAATTCGAAACTGTTATACACTCATTTAAGACATGAAAAAAATTAACAAACTGGAATGAAAACGAGATGAACATTTCACGTAAAGAGATTACATATTGAAAGAAGCAACGACACAGGAATCTCTGTCTTGAAAGACAATCTTTCCTCTGCAAATTTATTCATAACACGGAAATCAGAGACTGTTTACAACGGAGAGCCTCAGCCCTTGAGAGTTTCCCCACCAACCTCTATCTCCCTCTATCGGGAGTGTATTTATACTATTCCAGTGCTGAGATTACTCTTCGAAACAAACCTAAAAAACTGTTTCCAGTCACAATCAAACGTTAACAATCTAGAGAGTGGAACTATTGTCACGATTTACAAATGTGAATGAACATCATGGAGCTAGTGGGTGCACTCAGCCCGAGTGACAGCCTGACGTGCTCGGCTGCTATTGTGGATTCTGAGTATGATGCCTTTCCGTTTGCTTTCAGGTGAGTCACCATTTACTGGGTTTTGGATCTTTTGTTGATGAAATTGTCATTGATGCCAACATGGACTTGCAGTGGCCCCACGGGATGTCATTGACGCCACCAAGTCTCTCCTGTAGTGCCTTGACCCCTTACAGAGTGGGTTTGTGCCTTGAAGCACCTTGTACCCAGTTGACAAGGTCCTTGTACCCACAAGGCTGGATCTTGAAGCCACCACTTTGCTGAAGATGTTGAAGACCCTGCTGTTGATGCTGAAAACCCTAGAGATGGTCCTGAAGCCTTGGTAGACGATGGAGAAGCGCTAAATGGCTTGGAGAAGCATTAATGACCCACTCTGTGGTCATTCATGCTCTGATGGTGTCATGGTACCCTAAGAGAAGGATTGGCAACCCCACAGGTGATGTCATGATGGATCTTGACCCCTGGAGGTCCTCTTGTGTGGTTGAGATGGTTAAAGAAGCCTTGAAGCCTTTGGAACACCAAAGGGGCAAATGACCCATTCTGTGGTCATTTGTATGATGTGGCATGATGATGCTCTTGCATTATGGTAACATAACCCTTGAAGCCCTTGAAGCCCTTGAAGAATTCCTTGGAACTCTTTGTGTCATCACGATGGTGGTAACTATAGAGATCAATCCCTTGTTGCTTGTTGGAGCTCTTGAAGTATTTGATGAAGATCTTGCATACATTGTAACAATATTAGGTCATCCCTCCAAAAGAGTGGAATGGTTTAAACTTGACGTGGCAATAAAACAATAAATAAGTCTCGGAGAAGGCCCACTCCCAGCCTTTGACATGGATTGGTAGTTACCTTGGA
>LPNX010769244.1:7124-79831 GCA_001517045.1 Pseudotsuga menziesii | reverse complement strand
ATATATATATATATATATATATAAATTATTGTTGGAAGGTCGGCTCCTTGAAAAGGGGTTATGAAAATGAGTATAAATACCCTAGCATGTCAACACATAAATACACCCAACGAATCTGAGGAGAGGAACTCGTTGACTGTGGTGGACTGAGGCAAGTCTACTGTGGAAATTCGGAGGTCTGGCAGCGGCAGAAGGAGCAGACAAATTTTTTGATGAGGTAGCAAAAGCAGAATTTATTGTGGAAATTCGGAGGTTGATTGAGGTTGAATTCACTGCTGGTCTGAGGAATTTCGGACCGTGGAAGGAGCAGTAGCATAGTTCATTTTTGCAGACCCGAATTTTGCAGCAAGGGAAGTTTTTTTTTGGTTTGAAACAATAGTAGGAGGAGCAGTCCTTTCTTCCCTGTTGGAGCAACAATTTTTGGTCTTGATCAATCCAATGAAGAGTAAAAGATCTCGCTGAACTGTGGCTGTTTATTGAGAATTTCAGTGGAGTTTATTTGCAGCAGTAGAAGGAGCAGTCAATTGTTAAAGGCAACAACAGTCCATTTTCTTCTCTTTATCAACAGTCTGAGTGTTTGACAAGGATGTGAGGTGAAGGAGCTCATGTGACTGAGGTAGTATGTGCTGGATTTTGATTGAGAGATCCGAGGTTGACAGTAGAGTTTCCACAGACCCAACTTTGAGGGAGTCTGAACAATCCCAAATACACAGTCATCTCCAATGGAGTTGAAAAGAAAAGAAGCCGGTTGAACTGAGGTGTAAATCTCCTCCACAGTAAAGGTTTTGCAGCAGTTGACTAATGGTGGTTTGAGATTTCAAACAGTCCAAAACTTAGAAGAGATTAAGGTCAAGTCTATACACAGTCCGAAGTTGTTTGCACAGTCTGAGAGTGAGACTCAGTCCGGATTTGGACACTGATAAGAATGACAGTCCTGAGCCTCTTATACACAACTTGAGGATGATTGACACAATCCAATCTTTGACAAATTTTGTGATCTTCTACAGGAGTCATACACAACTTGGGTATGAGATGTTTGACTGATAAAGGGGTATAATCAGTGGTGTATTTATGAAGTGTGAAGTTGATACATGCTATGATATGATGCTCTCCCATGCACAATGACATCCACTGAAAGTGATAGTACAGTGATATTGATGATCTTGCTGATAATCCTGTGATGAAGTTGATGCATGATTGCCCTAGAAGATGACAGTTCATGATGAAGCATCTGCATGATGAGAAGTTCTTCACAAGCCCTGAAGAAGTTGACCAATGATGCACATACCACAGTCCTCATCCATAACTTGGAGTCTGCACACTGTCCAAAGACATACACAGTCATCCTAGTGACCTCTGGTATGTATGACAGCTTGCTTTCTCAGTAGTAATGATGTAATGTATGCTTAGTAGAGCTTTATACAATGTAAGGTTGAATACTCAGAGCTAATAACCAGTCAAGATTGAAGTTGACAAGTTGATAAGTGTTGAGTGACATGAAAAAAGGCTCAACCATCCAAGGTTGAAGCTCTTAGTGCTAGGTTGCATACACAGCCTAAGTTAGTGACACAATAGTCATAGTGATGATGTAAGAGGATATTGGCAGACACCCTGATGTACTGAATAATGATGATGGTGCATACATAATACACTACTAGATAATGGTAACGCAAACCATATGATGATGCAAACCCTACTATGATGCATACACCTTTTGGGGATGATGTATATTGAAGTATGTATATAGTGCATGCTATAGAAGATGATATGTACAGAACTAGATTCAGACCTCAGGATGATGTAGATATACAGTGAAGTGCACAAGCATCTTGGTATATGTACAGTACGTACAGAAGTGATGATGCCTTCCCACAATATACACACAGGCAACAAAGGTTGATGATGGATTGATGACATACTTGAGTTGATGTTGTTCACTATGATGATAACCTTGATGATGACATGTTCCAGACCTTTCCTTGACAATGATGATGGTGACAATCTTCAGAAGTATCACCTAGAGTTGCAGCAACAAGCATAGAATGACCAACAGATGAAGTATTGACCAAAGGTTGATTAGAAGCAGTGACATGATTGACTTGACTATGACAGTAGATTGATGGTGAAAGCAGTGACATGATTGACTTGACTATGACAACAGATTGATGGTGAAAGCAGTGACATGATTGACTTGACTATGACAGCAGATTGATGGTGAAAGCAGAGACAAGTTGATTGACTTGACTATGACAGCAGTGTAGATGACATGTTTGATGAGCAGATGACCAACAACAGTGCTTGTGATGAATAGATTGATATGATGTGTCTGTACAGTAATAAGAAAGGATGATTGACAGCAATTTGATGGACAGAATGATGTATTCGTGATTATGATCATAATGATGTGCCTGCAGATATGGTGTGATGTGATAGTGATGAAAATGTGTTGAGACAGTGAGCTTAAATTGTAAATGCAAGCTTGTCTTGCATTTGAGGTTAGGATACCTCCAACCCTTTTTAGTAGGGTCTAAGAAAACCAGGCAGGGTCATGGATGCAGAGTAGGTGCTCTTTGTATCAATAGGTGCTGATTTTACCTAATTGTTGTAGCCGGACCAAAACTAATACAAAAAGATTACACAATTATATGGTGTTGTGTTCTTTTGTATTATGGTTCTTGATGATTCAAATGCTTATGATATGTGAATGATGAAGTGAAAGATGTTTATGAAGTGATTATGAGATTGGTAGAATAATGGAATGATGAATTGGTAGTTAATTGTGACAAGTTAAGAAAAGTTGTAAAATTGGCTTTACATTGATTCACCCCCCTTCTCAGTGTCTAACAATTGGTATCAGAGCCAGCCTTCGTCACAAGCCTAGCAAGCTTGAAGGAGATCCTTAGACACAGTGGAGGAAAAGAAAGAGTCATCAAGCAATGACGTGCCTATACTTGATATTACTGATTATTTCAGTTGGAGAAGAAAAATGAAGGCTTATCTGAAGAAGTTTGGTATTTGAGAAATTGTTATCAATCCACCCGCTCCATCAAACAAGAAAGGAAAATTAGCTGCACAGAAGGAAGCAAAGAAGGACAACACTACAGCTTTGAAGTTCCTCATGGATGGACTTCCCAGCTCAGTGAAGGAAAGTGTAGGAGAGTACACTTTGGCAAAAGACCTATGGTTCAAGTTGGAGAGTGAGTATCAGAAGGCAAGACTAGAACCCAAAAAAACAGATCAGGAATTAGAAGACAAGCCCCCAGAAGAGCTCAATCAAGAAGAAGACAAACAAGAAGAGGACTCTAGTAAAGGTATGGACTCTTGTGATTATAATGATAGCTTGTGTGATGAAATTGAGAAGGTTCTTGCAGAAGATGATGAAGGGCTATCAAACACTGCACATGACATACATCTCACGTTGCTAAATATTGATCTCAGAGCCAAGTGGTTCCTAAACACAGTAAATCTGAACCAGAGTGATTTCACGAAGTTCAAAAAGAAAATCTTGGACTCCTTGAATGAATATCAACAGAAGACCATGTCAATGAAAGTGTTGCTTGTAAAGCTCAAAGACAAGGACAAAGAGTTGCAGGATCAAATGAAAGACAAGGATGCTGAAGTTGAACAATTAAAGACTGAATTGATCAGTCAAAAGGAAGAATCAGAAAAGCCTGCTCAAGAGCTTGAAGAAACTAGAGAGGTCAATCATGATCTGAAGACTCAACTGGAGGAAGCCAAGAGGACAGAAGAAATCCTAAAGAGTCAGCTGAAAGAAAAGGAGGAGACAGTCCAGAAGTTGGAAATGGAGGTAGTTGGTCTCAGGAAGAAAGGTAAGAAGAACGAAGCCTTGGTCAAGTTCCAGGACAGTTCAATTGTCCTAGATAAGATCTTAGATTGCCAAAGATCTCCACTCGACAAAACTAGTCTTGGTTACAAGAAGAACAAAGAAAAATCTGAAGATGACACTTGGTCTTTGAAGACTCCAGAAGCAGGTCCATCAACGTCCAAAGCTCCTCCCCATGCACCTGCACATGACAACAAGGATTTTGGAAATTCAAAGACGAAACAAGGAGTTGGGTTTATTTCTCAAAGCAACTTCATTACAGAAACAACTTCAAGACCCAGGTATGAAAATGGCTTCAATGGTTATTGTTATTTTTGTTTTAACTTTGGTCATAAGGCTATGGATTGTAGATTCTATGGAAGAAGAAGGGCTGGAAGCCCTAATGACTCAGTTAGATGTTGGACATGTAATCAAGTCGGACATGTTGCTGCCACATGTCACACATTGAGATGCTACACCTGCAGTGGGTTTGGCCACAAAACCCAAGAATGTGCAAGTCAAAGAAGTCAACCAAGAAGGAGTACTTCATATACATCAGCAAAAAGATTTGAAGATCATAAGACAAATTCCTACAGTCAGGGACACTCTCAAGCATGGAGAAATGAATTTGATCAAAGAAGTGTTGGAAGTTCCAACAGCTTAGTCAGGTGTTGGACATGCAACAATGGTGGTCACATTGCTGCATATTGTCGCACGATGAGGTGTTATAGTTGCAATGGACTTGGGCACAAAGCTCAAGATTGTTGGAATACACGGAAACAACCCTTGAGAAACTTCCTATACAGCTTATCAAGAAAAGTCAGTACAGATGAAGGATCAAATGCTCAAAGCACAGATGCCAAGAAGCAAGTATGGATGAGGAAGACCGAGCGGTTGCAGATAGGAGAGGTTGATCAGAGCAAGGAGGATGGCTGCCATATGGCAAGCCAAGTGTAAGGTCTCTCAAAGACCTTAACACACCTTGAGTTCATGAGGTTGGAGAATGAACTCAAAGGTGAAAGGATGGTTACTCCAGGTATACATACAGGTCCTAGGATCGTGCATATTGACAGGGGGAGCAGTGAGCAGTGATCAGAGATTTCAGACATAGGTATGTGGACACCCTTTGCCATTGATGCCAAAGGGGGAGAGACGAAGACAAAAGGGGAGCATGCTCACAGGGGGAGCATGAGTTGTTGTCGTCAATGACAAAGGGGGAGATTGTTGATGAAATTGTCATTGATGCCAACATGGACTTGCAGTGGCCCCATGGGATGTCATTGATGCCACCAAGTCTCTCCTATAGTGCCTTGACCCCTTACAGAGTGGGTTTGTGCCTTGAAGCACCTTGTACCCAGTTGACAAGCTCCTTGTACCGACAAGGTTGGATCTTGAAGCCACCACTTTGCTGAAGATGTTGAAGACCCTGTTGTTGATGCTGAAGACCCTAGAGATGGTTCTGAAGCCTTGGTAGACGATGGAGAAGCCCTAAATGGCTTGGAGAAGCATTAATGACCCATTCTGTGGTCATTCATGCTCTAATGGTGTCATGGTACCCTCAGAGAAGGACTGGCAACCCCACAGGTGATGTCATGATGGATCTTGACCCCTAAAAGTCCTCTTGTGTGGTTGAGATGGTTAAAGAAGCCTTGAAGCCTTTGGAACACCAAATGGGCCAAATGACCCATTCTGTGGTCATTTGTATGATGTGGCATGATGATGCTCTTGCACTATGGTAACATAACCCTTGAAGCCCTTGAAGCCCTTGAAGAATTCCTTGGAACTCTTTGTGTCATCACGATGGTGGTAACTATAGAGATCAATCCCTTGTTGCTTGTTGGAGCTCTTGAAGTATTTGATGAAGATCTTGCATAGATTGTAACAATATTAGGTCATCCCTCCAAAAGTGTGGAATGGTTTAAACTTGACGTGGCAATAAAACAATAAATAAGTCTCGGAGAAGGCCCACTCCCAGCCTTTGACGTGGATTGGTAGTTATCTTGGAATAGGATGACGCCTTGGAGAAAACAACCTTAAGGTAACACTACCTTAAAAAGGGGGTTGTGTGCACATTGTTTGAAATGGAGGCTGAACATGAAATGTTTATATTATTAGGTAAGTATTATTGTTTTATATACAACCATGTCAGCCAACCAAAAATTATTCCTCATTTGATAGAAGTCAGCCAGCTAAAACTCCTTTAGCCTCCACGTTGAACTATATATAAACACCCAACCAATCGATCATAAAAAAAAAATGTGAAGGTCGGCCCAGTAAGATTTCAAGTCAAAATTAATTAAATATATATATATATATATATTTATATATATATATATAAATTATTGTTGGAAGGTCGGCTCCTTAAAAAGGGGTTGTGAAAATGAGTATAAATACCCTAGCATGTCAACACATAAATACACCCAACGAATCTGAGGAGAGGAACTCGCTGACTGTGGTGGACTGAGGCAAGTCTACTATGGAAATTCGGAGGTCTGGCAGCTGCAGAAGGAGCAGACAAATTTTTTGATGAGGTAGCAGCAACAGAATTTACTGTGGAAATTCGGAGGTTGACTGAGGTTGAATTCACTGCTGGTCTGAGGAATTTTGGACTGTGGAAGGAGTAGCAGCATAGTTCATTTTTGCAGACCCGAATTTTGCAGCAAGGAAAGTTTTTTTTGGTTTGAAACAACAGTAGGAGGAGCAGTCCTTTCTTCCCTGTTGGAGCAACAATTTTTGGTCTTGATCAATCCAATGAAGAGTAAAAGATCTCGCTGAACTGTGGCTGTTTATTGAGAATTTCAGTGGAGTTTCTTTGCAACAGTAGAAGGAGCAGTGAATTGTTAAAGGCAACAACAGTCCATTTTCTTTTCTTTATCAGCAGTCTGAGTGTTTGACAAGGATGTGAGGTGAAGGAGCTAATGTGACTGAGGTAGTATGTGCTGGATTTTGATTGAGAGATCCGAGGTTGACAGTAGGGTTTCCACAGACCCAGCTTTGAGGGAGTCTGAACAATCCCAAACACACACAGTCATCTCCAACGGAGTTGAAAAGAAAAGAAGCCAGTTGAACTAAAGCAAATATTGCACTGAGGTGTAAATCTCCTCCACAGTAAAGGTTTTACAGTAGTTGACTAATGGTGGTCTGAGATTTCAAACAGTCCAAAACTTAGAAGAGATTAAGGTCAAGTCTATACACAGTCTGAGGTTGTTTGGACAGTCTGAGAGTGAGACTCAGTCCGGATTTGGACACTGATAAGAATGATAGTCCTGAGCCTCTTATACACAACTTGAGGATGATTGACACAATCCAATCTTTGACAAATTTTGTGATCTTCTACAGGAGTCGTACACAACCTGGGTATAATCAGTGGTGTATTTATGAAGTGTGAAGTTGATACATGCTATGATATGATGCTCTCCCATGCACAATGACATCCACTGAAAGTGATAGTACAGTGATATTGATGATCCTGATGATAATCCTGTGATGAAGTTGATGCATGACTGCCCTAGAAGATGACAGTTCATGATGAAGCATCTGCATGACGACAAGTTCTTCACAAGCCCTGAAGAAGTTGACCAATGATGCACATACCACAGTCCTCATCCATAACTTGGAGTCTGCACATTGTCCAAAGACATACATAGTCATCCCAGTGACCTTTGGCATGTATGACAGCTTGCTTTCTCAGTAGTAATGATGTAATGTATGCGTAGTAAAGCTTTATACAATGTAAGGTTGAATACTCAGAGCTAATAACCAATCAAGATTGAAGTTGACAAGTTGATAAGTGTTGAGTGACATGAAGGAAGGCTCAACCATCCAAGGTTGAAGCTCTTAGTGCTAGGTTGCATACACAACCTAAGTTAGTGACACAATAGTCATAGTGATGATGTAAGAGGATATTGGCAGACACCCTGATGTACTGAATAATGATGATGGTGCATTCATAATACACTACTAGATGATGATAATGCAAACCATATGATGATGCAAACCCTACTATGATGCATACACCTTTTGGGGATGATGTAGATTGAAGTATGTATATAGTGCATGCTATAGAAGATGATATATACAGAACTAGATTCAGACCTCAGGATGATGTAGATATACAGTGAAGTGCACAAGTATCTTGGTATATGTACAGTACGTACAGAAGTGATGATGCCTTCCCACAATATACACACAGGCAACAAAGGTTGATGATGGATTGATGACATACTTGAGTTGATGTTGTTCACTATGATGATAACCTTGATGATGACATGTTCCAGACCTTTCCTTGACAATGATGATGGTGACAATCTTCAGAAGTATCACCTAGAGTTGCAGCAACAAACATAGAATGACCAGTAGATGAAGTATGTACCAAAGGTTGATTAGAAGCAGTGACATGATTGACTTGACTATGACAGCAGATTGATGGTGAAAGCAGTGACATGATTGACTTGACTATGACAGCAGATTAATGGTGAAAGCAGTGACATGATTGACTTGACTATGACAGCAGATTGATGGTGAAAGCAGAGACAAGTGGATTGACTTGACTATGGCAGCAGTGTAGATGACATGTTTGAGGAGCAGATGACCAGTAGCAGTGTTTGTGATGAACAAATTGATACGATGTGTCTGTACAGTAGTAAGAAAGGATGATTGATAGCAATTTGATGGACATAATGATGTATTCATGATTATGATCAGAATGATGTGCCTGTAGATATAGTGTGATGTGACAGTGATGAAAATGTGTTGAGACAGTGAGCTTAAATTGTAAATGCAAGCTTGTCTTGCATTTGAGGTTAGGACACCTCAAACCCTTCTTAGCAAGGTCTAAGAAAACCAGGCAGGATCCTGGATGCAGAGTAGGTGCTGATTTTACCTAACGGTTGTAGTCGGACCAAAACTAATACAAAAAGATTACAAAATTATATGGTGTTGTGTTCTTTTGTGTTATGGTTCTTGATGATTCAAATGCTTATGATATGTGAATGATGAAGTGAAAGATGTTTATGAATGATTATGAGATTGGTAGAATAATGGAATAATGAATTGGTAGTTAATTGTGAAAAGTTAAGAAAAGTTGTAAAATTGGCTTTACACTGATTCACTCCCCCTCTCAGTGTCTAACACCTTTTAGCCAGCCTGATGAGTCAGCATAATGCCCTTTTTCTGTCCAAAGTGTGTGTTTCCGCCGTGTTCAAATGTGGCTTTCTGCATGGGCACACACTGGCAGGGCAATTTGCATCTTTCCCCTGCTCAGCCTCATCTGCCACCTCCTTCCTCTCTGGTTAACACTGTTAGGGGTGGGCTTTCACATCCATTGTCCACGTTTCTTTACCTTTGCCGCCAATTTCTCCTCTCTTGATACAGTGAGCAGCTTTAGACCGAGGCGTGTTCTTACCCGTCGATTTAGCTTGACCTTCCCATGCGACCGTCGATCTGAGTGGGTCCTATCACCCCTTCGTGAATCGGGATCCTGACATTTCGCACGCTAGTTCAGATCGCGAAAAGAGCCACAGCCGTAGATCTACCTCCACTCTTGTCGTGACCGTTGATTCTTTGTAGCCGGTACCACTTTTCACGATTTGGAATCGCGACTTTATCCGCACAAGTCTGGCTTGCGAAATCAGCTGGGACTGTAGATCCGCTTTTGCTTTCATCCTTGCCGTCAGATACTACCGTCCTTTAACCTGTTTCGCGATTTAGGAAAGTTTCTTCTATCGAGCATGTTTGCTCAGCGAAACCGCTCCGGGCCGTCGATCAGGCCTCGCCTTGATCTCGGCCTTTCATTGTTTGCCAGTTTTAACGGACTCTGCGAATGCCAAACTTTGACCATTCTACCGCATATTTGGCCAAAACCACGATCTATCGTTGCTCTTCTTCCATGTGCTCTCGGATCATTGGTCTACGATGCCTTTCTCTATCATCTATGCTGCTGCAAGTCTTCACTTCCGGAGGAATCTACCGTCGTAGATTGAGCTCTCTTCATTATATGACGGTCTCAAAACATGGAAAATGTGTCTCTGATAATCTGAGGGCGCTCACATAATGTTCAAATGAATAGGACCCTTTTCGAACTTTGTCAGGCCCATAAATCGATTGTTGCAAACGGAGTGCTAACACAGGGATTGCAAATCCTCCACCTGAATGCTTGTTTCAGCTGCAATTCTTTTCACATGCCTCAGATTTTTTCTAATTTGGTTCTGAGCTTGGCAGATTTGATTGAGAATCTCCATTACTCCTTGCTCCTTGTACCGTATCATGGTCTCATCAGAAATCAGGATTTGGCCACTAGCTTTCTTCCTTTTACTGATGATAAAAGTGCCTAGCTCCACACAACCTCAACTAGGAATTCAATATTTTCTCCATTTGCTTTTGTACTGATTTCGCATTCCTTGCTACCAGATCCCATGTTGCCCATTCCTCTGTAACAGCTGCTTGGAAGACAATTGTGTCTTCCCCTAGGTTTTGGTGTGGCATTATTTTTTTTTATTTGCTGGTGCCCATAGTTGGTCAACTGCTTTGATTGCATTGTAATGTTAATAGCCACTATATCATCAACTGCGACAGGGATAATTTTAGGGGCGAATTTTAGCTCAGTGGGCTATTTTTCCATGTTTTTCTCCCAAAAAAGATTTGCCATTTTGCATTTTTTGAAGCCCTATTTCGCCCAATTTTGATGGGGTAAAATTTTTTCACCCTAAAAATCACCAAATTATTATATAAATGATTTAAAAGCCTTGGAAATTAAAATATTTTTTGAAAAATATCGCCAATCATTTTATAGTTGGCGTTTTAAGAATTGGTAATATTCACCAACATTTATACACTTTTAAATAAGTATGGTTCCTTAAAATCATCCCTGAACTGCGAGCACAATTAGGCTTTTTCTTTCTATATATAATGAACATTGATTTGTTGAGCAAAGAATTCAGTATTTTGTTAAGTCTACAGGCAAGGAAAACTACTAATATAATTAGCAACTACTATCGGCACAACATATGCAAAAAATACGTGTATTTTGTGAAGTCTATGGGTAATAAAATATTCTCATGTCATCAGCAACTATAGTAAACAATATGGAAATAAAATGTGCACCAGTGTCCAGCACAAAATCTCTCTTAGAGAAAATGCTCGAATCAGGTTTTAGATGCATACAAATTAATAATGTACATGTGCATGCTGCATGCACGTGCTTGTTCACTATCTCACTGCTGTCAGCTTCAGTTTATAATGTAAGGTTTTTGCCCATCGTTCAGATACTTGTTTTCACTTTTTAGTTTCATTTCGTAACCTGCATTTTCCTTTCTGCTCATTCTGTTAACTCCTTTTCTATCCTACTCACTAAATCATCAACTATCAAGTGCCCCCCATCCCCATAGGGAGCCAACACAGATTGCAAATTGCAGTTGGAAAACAATGTAAAAGAAAGCATAATAAAAATGTTAAGTTAGATTAAAATGGTTAAATTTTAAATATTTCAAAACCTTATTACATGCATAATAAAATTTGAAAACCAACCCTTTGGCAGCCTAAATGTATATTTGGGTATTTCTTTGCCACAACCATCGAGTGGATTCAAGATTTGTGAAAGGCTACTTGCTTTTAAATCAAAGCAGGCTTTGTGACTCCAATTTTCATGTTTGCAATTGAAGGGGATTCTCTTGAAGAAATGGTGGTTCAGTTTTTGCGTCTTTGTAATATGTATTGATCTCCTTTATTATGTTGTTTGTGGTTGCAATAGTTTGGATGAACTTGACCTGCTTGTAACGGACAGTAAAGTCTACAATTCCTTTCTACATTCTCTGGAACCTGTAAGACATCTTGATTCGGTTAGTAGCGTCAATCTGCTCTTTGTGTTTTTGATTTATGCTTTTTTTGAATTGTATTCATTCAATATACACTGTACAACAATCTCTGACTTTTTATATGCTGTCATATTTTTAGCTGCGAGGAGAACTAACAAAAGGCCATGCAGACCTGGCAAGTAAGTTCTCTTTTTGTTCATATATTCCTTTGCAGTTGCATTTCCTTGCAACTCATGAAGCATTTCCTTAATTGGTCTTCTTCTATTGATTGAAAGCTGTTTAATCTTTATGCCTTCAGGAAATAATCTCACTAAGGATTCACAGATTGCAGAACTTAGGAATCAGGTTAGAGTCTGGACTAGAAACTATCATTATTTTAGTATTATGTGTGATTTGACCATATTTTATTTCTGCTGCTTTATGAAATTGATATAACTAGTGGGTCCATCTTTAGTCTGCAAGTTATGGAAATGGTACTGCTTGATTTTATTTGGAATGCTCAAGCTGCAAAGTTTCAGCATGTCGTAGAAAATAGATCATTTATAATAGTTCACTGCTTCATTGTACTTTTCCACATGGCAGCTGGTCCTCCAAGAATTGGGACGATCACTATATTCTTATATTCATCCATGCTTTGAAAAGGGCCTTTGCAATTCTTCACTGCAAGTTTAATTGGCATTCAAAAGGGCATTGGTGTTCCTTATCTGTTCTGTCTCTTTTGTTTTGTCAAATAAGATGAACTTGGTAACGCATCCTCAATAATGTAAACCAAACTAATATCTTTGAATGCACTGGAAGAAATTTCAACCAGAAATCATGCAATTATTCAAGACTCAACTTGAATTTGTTTCCAATAACTTCAATTTTTAAGGATACATATCCTTTTTACTCGAAGTAATTTATTTGGAGTATGGGTGTTAAGAACCACTGTGCATTGTTATCTAGAGTGTAAATGTTGAAGAAGTGTTTTAATTTATTTAATTTGTGTAGTTTTATGTATATGCCGTTGTAAATGTTTTAAATATAATTTGAGCCGACATGTTATTTTTTATAATATTTTATTATTTTTTAAAAATGACACATGTCAACCGTAGGATGAGCACGGAAGGAGTTACACGTCTTCCCCTACTAGGCTGTAGAATGCGCCTCTTTGGCGCAATGCCAAACTAGTCACCAAACCAAGAAGATAATAAATGTTGAAAATCAAATCTACAATTGAGACAAGTATATATATGTATAAAGATGAAGTACATGTACATGCCATATCTTCATCTTAAGGCTAGCACATTCCTCTAGCTATCCAAAGTCCTAGCTAGGGAAACCACGAGAAACCCTAGCTCCATCAAAGATCTTCCACATAGTAGTATCACACTAGCAATAGTAAATACTCCTTGGCTCCAAGCAAAATGTCTCTTCTCTCCTCTTTAACAAGTACCACCCGGGGTTTATTAAAAAAATCTAATCTTCAAGTCTTAGGACACCCTAACACCTTCAAAACAAGAGAGGTAATGTACAAAGAAGAAAATCAATTGAGAGAGTTGAAAACACTCTTCTCACCAAATCCTTCCTAAGGCCTCCTCATAAAACCCTAGCGCTCCATCTCTAAACATAAGATTAACAACAACGAGTGAATGAAAGAAAAGACTCTCTCCTTCCTCGATATATATGAGAGGCAAGGGAGGCCAACAATACACAAGTGGGCCTAAACCCTTACAAGCAACCTACTTCCAAACAAGTAGGCCAACACATGTGAAGTGCTACACTCCAAGTGTACACATGTCAAGCTCCAAGGTGATCTCATACACAATCAAAGCTCCAAGGTGATGTTGCTACACAAGATCTGTCCACGTTGCCACTAGCCCACATAGAGTCCAGCGCCTCTTTCAAGCGACGAGCTCCTTGGGCCCACTACACCTACATGATTATTGTTGCAATCTAGGTGTCCCCAAGTCTATTTCAAGCCTCCATCCAAGCATCCAAGCAATCCAATGTCATCTAGGGCTCAACACCCCCCTCTTGAATGCCCAATGATGCTCCTTCAGTGCAAGGCATTGTCCACGCAACACATTGTCACAGGGCCTCCCACACTCCAGAGAAGAAAGCCACACAAGCATCTAGTTGAAATCCAACAAATCAAGAGCAAGCCACCTCCACATTTGGATGTCCATCATAGACTAACCAAGGGCCTCCATACACCACGTACCTCATATCACATGTTTCCAAACTCCAAGGGTTAAGTGCCCATTGCCCCTCCTAGGCAGTGTTATCAGAACCAAACCAACCATTGAACCAGTTCACCCCAAAAATCTAAACTAGACTAGAACCAAAAAAAATTTGGACCAAAAAATACATGAAATATTAAAAATATTGAAAAAAAAAACATATAAATTCATGTGCTGTTGATTAAGTTGTCATTGATGCCAACATGTCTTGGTGCCCCTTGAGGAGCCCCTGAGGGTTAAGTAAGTGTCAGTGTCTAAGGAGACCTTTTGATCTTGTCCAAGCCCAAGTTTGAAGCCCTTGGAGCCCTTGGGACAATGGCAAAAGCCCTCAACACCCTGCAGAGTGTTTAAGTACCCCAAAGATGTTTTACGGTTCCCCAGTTGTTTCTCTAGTTCCTCAGTACCACAACTTATGCCCCAGTACCCTACAAAAGTGTCCTTGGTGGGTTGAAGAAGTTGCAAGAGTCCAAATGACCCTTTTAGTGGTCATTTGTGTTTTATTGAGGTCATGGTATCCCAGGAGAAGGTCTAGAAACCCCACAGGTGATGTCATGATGGATCTTGACCCTTGGAGGTCTCTTGGTGTGGTTGAGGTGGTTGAAGAAGCCCTTGGACCCACATTTGATGGCTTAATGGTTCTTGTCCCCTTAAAGGGGATGATGTGGTCATTAATGACTTGATGAAGACTTGGAACCTTTGATGAAGATCTTGATGTCCGTGTAGCCCTTGTTGGGGTCATGGAACCCTTGGAGATGGTCATTATGCATGAGAAGGTCTGGCACCCACATAAATGGCGACATGATGACCCTTGGACACTCTATGATCATTGATGGAGCATTTGGAAATGATTTGGGTCTTGGAATCCATACATATGGTGGTTTGTAATCCCATGATTGTTGGAGTTTTTGATATGATGGAATCTTTGGTCATGATGCCCTCATCACTTAGTGATGGAGTCCTATGTGATGGGATTGAAGTCCATGGAAAGTATCTTGTTTAAATATTATATGATATGTTTGAAAGAGTCCTTGAAACCCTTGCAGGTGGTGCCTTGAGTCTTGAACCATGATGATATATGATCCTATTTGTGGTTATATGGCTATTGGGATCTAGATGGAGGTAGAGCCCATAGACGTGCCTTGATATGTTGAAGAAGACTTTGAAACTCTTGTAGTTGGTGGTATGGTCTTTGGGACCCTCATGTGTGGGGTCTTTGACGTCTTGAACATATTGAAGAATTTAAGGATATAAGACCAAGAATTTGCAAATAAACCCATCACAGGGAGATAGTCCTCGTTCAAGCCATTTTCGTTGATATGTGGAGCATCTTCTAACTCCTTACGGTTGAAGAGATATGAATTTTTGAAGTTGGTGTTCCCCACCTTTTTGGGTTAGCCGACCAAACAAAAGAGGATTTAATTATTTGTAATTTTGAATTGCATGTTGGCCTAGTTTGATGTACTAACTTTCCTCCACAACCTATATAAATAGAATATCAAACATTTCATTTGTTCATCATCAATTCTCTCAGTATTTTCGCAACTCTTGGAGAAAAGGGCGAAACTTTGTGGAGGAGAAATTTCTGGGCATCTTCACTAAAATTGGCATAACTTTCTCATACAGAATCAGAATTACAAAATTCTTGGCTTGTTGGAAAGCTTGTTACGAGGGCTATGTGGTGACATGATCTAGAGCTTATTTTTTCGTTTTTCTACTGTTTCTTCATCTTGTGATCTTCAAAAAGGTATACAAGCATCTTGGTACAGGTTGATTCAATTGAGCAGGATTGGCATAGGTTGCCTTATGGTCCGTTGGTCTGACTCAGACTGACTGAGTTGTATGAGCAGTTGGTTTGACTCAGGTGGATTGAGTTTGGTGTGCAGTTGGTTAGACTCATATTGACTGAGTCGGATGATGTGAGCAACAGATTGATTGGTACAACTTGAATGGATAGGTTGATTGTACAGGTTGATGAGTAGTGTGATTAAGTGGATAGTAATCAGTTGATGAGTAGTGATCAGATGATGAGCAGTGGTTAGTAGTGGCAGTGGTTGGGCAGTGTGGTACATATTGTGTAGTGTAGTACAGGTATTGATTAGCAGGTGCGCAAGATCAGTGCGGTTGTGGTTCAACAGTTTCTATATTCATATCAGGGTGGCAGAACGGGGCAAGGAAAGGGGGTTGTAGCCTCCTTCCATTTGTAGTCGAAGAACTAGGGAATTGTAGCTTCCTTCAGGTTGTAGCCCGTAAATCAGGGGGTTTTATGTTGATTTTTTTGAGCAGCATCGAGAGCCATTCTCTTAGGAGAATGGAGACACCTGGTCTGGGACAAGGGTGTGGAATCAACCTAGAGTTGAGTGAACATTCTATTGAATGGGGATATCTGGTCCGGGACTGGGGACTCAACCTTGAGTTGAGTGATCATTCTGTTGAATGATGACATCTGGTTCGGGACCACGATGTGGAACCAGTCTAGCACTAGTAGACTCAGCCTAGATCTGAGTGGCCATTCCTTTGAATGTAGGCACCTGGTCAGTTACCAGGAATTCACCTAGTTCGGGACTAGGGACTCAGCCTGGGGTTGAGGGCCATTCTCTTGGAGAATGGAGGCCACTTGGTCTGTTACCAAGTATTTGACCTAGTGTCAAATTATGCAACCAATTGCTGAGGAACCTGGGCTGTTACTAGGAAGACACTATAAGCCCTAGACCAGGTCCGGGCATGTGTGACACTTTGACCCTTGATTAGTGGGCTTTGCGATCTTCTCCAAGGCTTAGCTACCCTTGGTTAAGACACCTTAGTGCCCGATCTTGGTGTCACACAGAGTGTGAGATAAAAGCATTTGTAATTCTCTCTGTTTATGATGCTGTACTTTGAGTGAGGATGAAATACCATCTCGACCACTTGTATTGACCACAGGGCACTTGAAGAAGGCTAAAGCAAAAGTAAAAAATACATAAGGACCCTCAGTACCACTAAGGGGTCAAAGTGAAAGTGCAAAAAGACCTTTAGTACCACTAAAGGTAAAAGTCAAAATTAGAAAAGAATAGAATAATATTATTTTGATCTTTCTAATTTTGGTCCACTTACAGGTAACTCAAAGGATATAAAAGAAGATCAATCTATTTCATTTTTACACACAATTGCTTTCACAGGTACAGCTGCTCCAACAGAAGTTCTCATAGGTTTTTTATGATTATGCCCTAGCATGGATGAGTCTATCTAGGGCATCATCACTTACTGAAGCAAAACCCTAAGCTAGGGTTTCATTTGCAACAACTGGTTTATGAGCTAGGGTTTCACCCTAACTCCTTGTTCATCTTACGTGCAACTTCAAGGTCTCTTCGGGTAGCATTAAGGTTCATCGACTGCCCCTCTTTTCTTCACGGGTTGCCTTAGTGAGGGTTCAACCCTCTTCTTCACACACGGGCAGCCTTAGCAGGCATACCCGTGAGGGTTAAGCCTGCGACTAACCCTCGGGTGGCCTTAATAGGCAGACCCGTGAGGGTTAAGCCTGCGGCTAACCTTCGGGTTACCTTAACAGGCATACATATGAGGGTTAAGCCTGCGGCCAAACCCTTGGGCAACCTAGCAGGCAGACTCATGAGGGTTGGCAACCTAGCAGGCAGACTCATGAGGGTTGTGCCTGCGACTAACAGGGTAGTAGGCCACAGATCTGCCGAGCAGGTCTCGGGCAGAAATAGGGCAGCGAGCAGTAGGTTGGGCAACAAGGAAAACACCGGGCATCAAGTATAGGACAGGCAGCCATACAGTCAGATCCAGGCAGAAAACTCAGAAATCCGAGCAGCCTGCTAATTTGGGCAAGAGAGAGAAAGTTAGGGCAAAAATCCTTAATTTGGTAAAAGGGCCAAATTGGCATTTTTGTGAAAAAATTAAAAATTGATCTTCTGTGTAATAGTGTTACAAACCCAGTTAGGGTTTGTGGAATTTTTGAAAAACTCAATCATCTCATTTACGAGATGAATTACCAATGCTTTTGGGGTTTTTGTCCTTTAAAGGTTTCCCCAGTGAAAATTTTTGCGTTCAATGTGTTGATTTATTGATGTTGTTTACTGCACTTGTCATTTGTTTATGTTAGTCTGCAAATTTGAAAAGTATTCATGCTAATGCTAAAAATTCAACATGGTATCGGAGCTTAGCATGTGAAGACACAGTAAGGGGAGATTGTTGTTGTCTTCCTAGACCTTGGGATATTTGGCAGACTTAACATTTGACTAAGTGGCAGAGGTGGCCGTCAATATCTTCAGATTGGAAGCGAAGCTACAAGGTTTAGCTAACTACAACTCCTGGAAGGCTAGGTTGACAACTATTCTAGAAGAAAATGACCTGGATGACATTGTGTTTAATATCTCTGAAGAGCCAACATCTAATGCTGGCAGACTTGCTTACAAGAAAAAGCAGTCTAAGGCTAGAAGGATCATTTATGATTCTTTCAAAGAAACGGTGATGCCCAACATCACAGCTTTAAAGACCGCCAAAGAATGCTTTGACACCTCGGCCAACTTGTATGAGAAGAAGGCTCCCAGTCAGAAGAGAGTCTTGAAGAAAAGGCTACGAACTTTGAATTTGAACAAGGATGAAGGGGTTGGTTCCTTCTTCACAAAGATTGCATAGGTAAGAGATCAACTCATTGCTATTGGTGTTACTGTTGATGACGATGACCTTGTGCAAACTGTGGTTGATGGTCTCCCAAGCTCTTGGGAAACCTTCATGGCATCTATCAGTGGACGTGAGAATCATCCAACTTTCGAAAGACTTTGGCATGATTGCATAGAAGAAGAGGGAAGGACTTCAAGAAAGGTAACCAAGGAAGGTAACCTGGCACTTGCAACAAAGACAAAGAAGTTCAAGAAGCCCCCCCCTCAGCAGAAGAAGGGAAAGAAACCTCAAGGTAAGTTCTCTAATGTTTCAAAAGTGGAATGTTATAATTGCCACAAGTTTGGACACTTTGCCAGGGACTACAGGCAAACCAAGAAGAAACCCAAGCGAAGGTTTCAAGCCTCTGCTGTAGAAGCAGAAGAAGAAGAAGAACGAAAGAAGAAGAAGAAAACCAAGGCTAACAAAGAAGAAGAACCTAAAAGAGAGTACTACTTGGTTTCTGCTCTCTCCGGTTCTATCACAGACAGTGCTACCTCTTGGTTGGTGGATAGTGGTGCCTCCAGGCACATGACAAGTAACCATGGAGTTCTCACTAGTTACAAAAAGAAGAAGTTCACCACACAGGTGGAACTTGGAGATGACTCCACTTACAAGATTGAAGGAGTTGGCTCAACTTCACTTCAACTTGACTCAGGTACGGTTCTTCATATTGGTGATGTCTTATATGTTCCCGGTTTAAAGAAGAATCTTCTATCTGTTGCTGGCTTAGAGGACAAGGGCTACAAAGTTCTCTTCATGGACAACAAAGTCCTTCTATGGGCAAAGGATGAAGATCTAAGCTCAGCAGTACAGATTGGGGTTCAAGAGGGAGGCCTTTACAAGGCTTCCGAGGATTCCACTCATGCTTTGGTACATCATACAGTTGATCCATGTGAGCTGTGGCATAGGAGGTTTGGACACCTTCACTACATAGCTCTCCCAGGCTTGTAGAAGATGGTCATAGGTATGCCAGAGGTATCTCCAAAACATGATGGAATTTGCAAAGGATGTGCTCTAGGTAAGAACACTAAGAAATCCTTTTCCAAAAGCAAGAGTAGATCTAAAGGCATTTTGGATTTGATTCATTCTGACATTTGTGGGCCTATGTCTTCACCCTCTTTGAGTGGGTGTTTATATTATGTCTTGTTCATTGATGATCACTCTCGAAAGTCATGGATTTACTTCCTCAAGGCCAAGAGTGAAACTTTTGACAGGTTCAAAGAGTTCAAGGCATTGATTAAAATCAGACTGGCAGACACATCCGTATCTTGAGATCAGATAACGGAGGTGCGTATGAATCTAATGAGTTTGCTGATTTTTGTCGAGAAACAGGAATCAAGAAAGAGCTGACAATACCGTACAACCCTCAGCAGAATGGGGTTGCAAAAAGGAAGAATAGAACGATTTGTGAAGCTGCTAAAGCCATGCTTAACGATCTAGATCTTCCTTTATCTTTGTGGGCTGACGCTGCACAAACTGCTGTGTACATCCGGAACATAAGCCCTCATGTTGTCTTGGGGGAGAAGACTCCAGAAGAAGTCTTCACCAAGACGAAACCTGTAGTTGACCACATGAGGATATTTGGCACTCCGGCGTACATTCATGTGCCAAAAGAAAAGAGGGCCAAGTTAGAGCCCTCTGGTAAGAAAGGTATTTTTGTCGGGTATAGTGATTGCTCGAAGGCTTATCGTGTCTATGTATCTAGAAAGAGGTACATTGAAGTCAGCAGAGATGCGATCTTCCATGAGGAAACTGTGTTTCGTAAAACACAAGAGCTTTCAACGGAAGATGAAGTTCCTCCCCTCGAGTTTCCAGATTCAAAAATTCAGAGGGAGGAAGAGGAACTTGAGGATCAAATTCTAGATGCACTCGAGGACGTTGAAAGTCCACTAGAAGAACTACTTGAAGTTCCTCCTTCCAAAAGGAGACTTGCTTGGTACCGAGAAATGGTACAAGAAGGCGAGAAGCATGAAGCTCCTCTCGGGATTTTTAGAGAAAGCATAAGATCACAAAAGTACTCAGGTCTTATGAGCTATCTTATTAGTGCAGAACCTTCCTCATACGAAGAAGCAGCAAGTCGACAGGTATGGGTTGATTCCATGATTGAAGAGTACAGTTCAATCATGAAGAGTGATGTGTGGGAAGTTGTTCCCAGGCCAACATGAAATTCAGCGGTGACATCCAGATAGCTTTATAAAATCAAGCATGCTATTGATGGCAGTGTGGCGAAGTATAAAGCCATATTTGTAGCTCGTGGCTTCACTCAGAAAGAAGGCATTGACTATGATGAGAGATTTGCTCCTGTTGCCAGGTATACTACCATTAGAACCATCATTTCACTTGCTGCAGTATTTAGATGGAAGTTACATCAAATGGATGTAAAAACAACCTTCCTCAATGACAAGATGGAGGAGGAAGTCTATATTGAACAACCTGAAGGTTTTGTGACTCATGGGAAGACGTCCCATGTATGTACACTGAAGAAAGCCTTGTATGGATTGAAACAGGCTCTGAGAGTCTAGTATGCGAGGATGGATGGATTTCTCCATAACTTGGGGTTTTCCAAAAGTTTGATTCTAACTTGTACTTTAAGGTTGTTCATAATCATGTCTTGATACTTGTTCTATATGTAGATGACTTGTTCCTTACAGGTGATGAATAGTTGATAGAACAGTGTAAGAGGGAGCTTACCTCTGAATTCGAGATGAAAGATCTTGGGTTGATGCATTATTTCCTTGGCTTAGAGGTCTGGCAAAAGCCAAGTGAGATCTTCCTGACACAAGGAAAGTATGTAGTGGACATCTTGCAGAGATTTGGGATGCAGGAATGTAAGTCCATGAGCGTACCCATGACTACCAACTTAACAAACTTGCGTGACTCAACTACCAGTTCACAGAGTGTGGACTCTACTATGTACAAACAACTTTTTGGATCCTTGATGTATCTTGTGCATACAAGACCGGACATTTGTTACATAGTGAATGCTCTGAGTTAGTTCATGTCCGATCCGAAGCACATACACTTGGTAGATGCCAAACACGTACTTAGATATGTGCGAGGTACTATCACTTATGGGCTCAGGTATACTTCCATCAGTGGAGTATTATTATATGGATATGCAAATTCAGATTGGGCTGGCAGTGCAGTAGATCGGAAAAGTACCTCTAATTATTGCTTCAGTATGGGATCAGCAATGATCTCTTGGTCCAGCAGGAAGCAGGGTTCCATAGCTCAGAATATAGTTGAGGCAGAGTATATTGCTGCAAGTGATGCCTGCAAGGAAGCGATTTAGCTTAGAAAACTTATATCTGATCTATTCGGGGGAAAGCTTGACTCAATGATCATCCATTGCGATAATCAGAGATGCATAAAGCTTTCGAAGAACCCAGTGTTTCATGATAGATTGAAACACATTGAAATGAGGTATCATTTCATCAGAGACCTAGTGTAGAGAGGTGCTTTGAAGTTGCAGTACATTTGTACGGATGAACAAATCACATATATCTTGAGCAAGACTCTGACAGCATCAAAGTTTGTATACTTTCGTGACAAGCTTGGCATGGCAGAGAATGCCTCTCTCGCTGAGAGGGAGTGTTGATTTTTCTGAGCAGCATCGAGAGCCATTCTCTTAGGAGAATGGAGACACTTGGTCCGGGACCAGGGTATGGACTCAACTTAGAGTCGAGTGACCATTCTATTGAATGGGGATATCTGGTCCGGGACCACGATATAGAACCAATCCGGGACTGGGGACTCAACCTTGAGTTGAGTGATCATTCTGTTGAATGATGACATCTGGTCCAGGACCACGATGTGGAACCAGTTTAGCACTGGTAGACTCAGCCTAGATCTGAGTGGCCATTCTTTTGAATGGAGGCACCTGGTCAGTTACCAGCAATTCACCTAGTCCGGGACTAGGGACTTAGCTCGGGGCTGAGGGCCATTCTCCGGGAGAAAAGCATTAGTAATTCTCTCTGTTTATGATGATGTACTTTGAGTGGGGATGAAAGACCACCTTGACCACTTGTATTGACCATAGGGCACTTGAAAAAGGCTAAAGCAAAAGTAAAAAATATATAAGGACCCTTAGTACCACTAAGGGGTCAAATTGAAAGTGCAAAAAGACCTTTAGTACCACTAAAGGCAAAAGTGAAAATTAAAAAAGAATAAAATAATATTATTTTGATCTTTCCAATTTTGGTCCACTTACAGGTAACTTAAAGGATATAAAAGAAGATCAATCCATTTCATTATTACACACACTTGCTCTCACAGGTACAATTGCTCCAACAAAAGTTCTCACAGGTTTTTTATGATTATGCCCTAGCATGGATGAGTCTAGCTAGGGCATCATCACTTACTGAAGTAAAACCCTAAATTAGGGTTTTATTTGCAGCAGCTGGTTTATGAGCTAGGGTTTCACCCTAACTCCTTCTTCATCTTATGGGCAACTTCAAGGTCTCTCCGAGCAGCATCAAGGTTCACAAGCTACCTTAGTGAGGGATCAACCCTCTTCTTCATCTGCGGGCTTCCTTAGTAGGCATACCCGTGAGGGTTAATTCTGCGGCTAACCCTTGGGTGGCCTTAACAGGCAGACCCATGAGGGTTAAGCCTGCGGCTAACCCTCGGGTGGCCTTAACAGGCATACCCGTTAGGGTTAAGCCTGTGGCAAAACCCTCGGGCAACCTAGCAGGCAGACCCATGAGGGTAGTGCTTGCGGCTAGCCCTTCGGGCAACTTGCTAGCAGGGCAACAGGCCACAGATTTGCCCAGCATGTTTTGGGCAGAAATAAGGCAGGGGGCAGTAGGCCGGGCAACAAGGAAAACAACGGGCAGTTGGTACAGGACGGGAATTTGTACAGTCAGATTCGGGCAGAAAACTCAGAAATTCGGGCATGAGAGAGAAAGTTAGGGCAAAAAGCCCTAATTTGATAAAAAGGCCAAATTGGCATGTTTGTGAAAAAAATGATCTTTTGTGTAATAGTGGTACAAACCCAGTTAGGGTTTGTGGAATTTTTGAAAAACTCAGTCATCTCATTTACGAGATGAATTACTAATGCTTTTGGGGTTTTTGTCCTTTAAAGGTTTCCCCAGTGAAAATTCTCGTGTTCAATGTGTTGATGTATTGATGTTGTTTACTGTACTTGTCATTTGTTTATGTTAGTCTGCAAATTTTAAAAGTATTCATGCTAATGCTAAAAATTCAACATTTTAGCCTCCTTCCAGTTGTAGCTAGAGAATTGAAGTCATTGAAATAAGGGGGTTGTTGCCTCCTTTTAATTGTTGCTAGAAAACTATTATTATAAGGCTTCTGTGGTTTTTCCCCCAAGACTTGGGTTTCCACGTATAATCTTGTGTACTGTATATCATGCTATGCTTCTTATGTGATGATGATATGATGATGATAATAATGCTGTTGATGATATAATGATAATGTGATAATGCATAATATTGAATAAGTTGTAGATTGTTAAAATTGAAAAAGTAGTAAAAGCTGCGCACGTTGATTCAGCCCCCTTTTAAGTGTACCTGGTGTGTCCAACATGTGCATCCATATAAATCCAAACCATTATACACTTATATGCAAAGTTTCTCATGTATAGGGTGCATATAGCCAAAATAGCACCAGGTGCAATACATCTTTGAACCAAAATACATCAACAAAGAAGCCTTGAATGGCCTCTAGAGTTGAAAAAGAAGCTTAGTACTAATGAATACCTATAGTGTAGAGTCTAGACTCTACAATGATACATGTTGATCATATGGTAGAATCATTAGACACCTCATCCTCTTCATGCTCAAAGTAGGATTTCGGTTTGATTTCCCTGGTCTTGAAAGTAGTGGTACCCATCCATCATTCAAATTCTCTTTAAAAGCTTTAATAGGTGGCTAGGGTTAGGTATTGTGTTGTAGTTTAAGAAGTTTTCTTTTGGTTAAACCGACTTTTGGTGGTCCCTAGTCCCGATGTATGGAATATGCCGTTTCTATACAAAACCGACCTTTTCTTGTCTAAAACGCTAAATCGGACTAGTACGGTTCCAAATCCAGTTGGATCGATTTGTTTTGTCCGTTCTGGTCTAGTTCTGAATCTGATAACAATGCACCTAGGTAGGTACCTCTCCTAGTAGAGCAGCCGAATCCCCCATTGTGTGCATCCAATGGGTTAGTTAAGCTGACTAGGGTATCAACCTCCAAGGCAAGGGCACCATACCAACACTTTAACCAAGGTCAAGCTTCCACTTGAAGTAAGCCATCAATGTGTCCATGAAGCATTGCCAAGGGGCTAGGAGACATGGCAATCTCATGGCAAGGTGAAAATGCTTTTGGAGTAATCCCGAAAGCTAACATCAAACCCTACAATCTTTCATAGGTCCAAATCTCTTCAATCACTAAAGACACTTGGGCATGAGACCCATTCAGACCTTTTGACAATTGTCTTTCATAGTGAACTTATCTCTCTATACACAATTTTGAAAGATTTCAGTGAATGTGCTTTGATACCATGTTAATTTTCCAAACATGGTAAGCATCTTTTGCTCTTAGAATTTAGAAAAAAACCTAAGCACTAGGTAGCTAGAAAATTGGAAAACTCCAATTGAAACATCAACTTCTAAATACATTAATCTACAAACCTAAGTTACAGGAGACACCTAGAATGGTGGCGTACCCATCCCAGAAACATGAAGAAATGTTGAAAGAGGTACGAAAGGCATTGGAAATGCTCTTGGCCATACCGTATAGCGTTTTCAAATCTAGAAACGTTGTATAGTAGATGCCAAGGATGTTTCCAAGTCGTTTTGTACATGTTTTCACCTTTCCTTGCATTCTCGGGATGGGTACGCCACCTAATGTAGTCTCACTCATTTGAAACTCACGAGTTTGGCTGAGCGAGCTAGGAAACAAGTACTGGCTGTAGACTCGGGGCAGGGACTCGACACTCGCCCATACTTGCGTTAACTCGCCCAAACTCATTCGATTACTTGTCACAAGGTTTCTTGGTTGAAGTTCAAAATTCAGCAAACTCCCCAAAAAATTGAAAATTCGTCAAGGTTCGGCTAGGGTTTGACATCGTCGCCCTGCATCCACGTGTTGTGAATTCCAACCTTGCATTGTCCGTATACCACCAGTCGAACCTTATCTCTATATTGTCAGCCTGCATTCACCTGTGCATCCTTTGGATACCGACCATGCACCTTATCTTTACACGCGATTTTCTACATACGTCCTCTACATATCACACACAATGTATTGAGCATACTAGTGGTTGCATACGTCTAGAATATGGCTACCGAGGAGATTTTCTATTTTACAATTATTAGCATACGTGGATCTAGCATTGTTGTAGATTTTCCAGAGGTTACTACTCGCTCTGGAAATTCTATAGATCCCAACTCGGCCTTAGATCTCAATAAGACATGTGCATATACTAAACCCAACTTCTTTATGCTAGAGAAGGTAACGACTACACAATATACTTATAATCCAAAGCACACGAAATCTCTCTACAACTTTAACAATTAATTTGTCAATCACACGTGATGAAACTCATATTTACCTTGGAAACCCCAATGGGGAAAACCAACAACTAGGGCTTTCTTCAATCTCGATCCAAAGAGAATAATATAGTGTATACAATCAGAAATACAATAAGAGAAACTTAATGGGTCAAAGCCCCAGATATGCATGCAGCTACAAGTACTGCTCTTAGGAAGTGCGCCCCCAATTGTTTGCCCTAGTCTCTGAAGCTCTGATAACTGCCTCAACTAATCTTTGGAAGAAGTATCAACCTTTCAATCACTGAAGAAGTGCTTCCTCTGCTCTTCTTCATTCCTCTGCTTTGTTGGATGAAGAAACTGCAACCTCAATCTATGAATGACGCCCCCAGCTATAGAGATGCACCTTCTCTGCTCATAAGTGCGCCCCTCAGTCTCTGCATCAATCAATCTCTGGCTAAGGTCTCAGTGTATCCTCCTCAGACTTTGAAGGAGAAGACTCCTCACTATCTCAGTTGTCTCAGCCTCAAGATCAACGCCCTTGCTCTCACACATGCGCCCTAGTTGGAGAAGGACGCCCCACTATCTTAGTGAATGCATCCCAACTACTCTGCTCTTCAATCACTGCAGAAAACTTGTGAGATGATCTCTCTCACAACTGGAATGATGTGCCTCCCCTGTCTCAAAAGGATGTGCCCTCACTCTCTCAGGAATGCGTCCCAGTCTCTCTTAGATGAATGTGCCCTCCCAAAGCAACTGATTCGCTCAGCCTCTTGATCATCTGAAACTCACAAGTAATAATGTGCTTTGCCTCCCGAATGCCTTTATCTAATTCTCCGGTGAAATTAGGGATCAAAAACCCTAATTCGACTTGCATGCATAATTCACTTTAGTGTGTTAAAAACTGTGCATTAAAAACAATGTAAACCGCATGCATGCCATGTAACCTCCATGCACATGCACAACTCCATGCACATCCATGCACATGCACACCTCCATGCATACCATGCCTCCATGCACATGCACATGCATCATATATCTCACCCAACATAAACTTGTGCACCACTGCACTCCTCACATATGACTGGAAGTAGTCATTAAACCTCTGCATGGCTTCAATCCCTGAATCCGTGACTCTTGGCAGAGTGTCTCTCACACTCCACATTCTTGCCTATATTGTAATGTATCTCCATGCTAGGCAAAACCACATGAAGGACACGCCGAGATACACCTCTATGTCTAAGAATTGTAGCTCGGTTCTCCAGGGTTTAGTATCGGGTTGCAACTTGCTCTCATGACGTGGTCGACAGACAGGTAAAATATTTTTTTTCAAATTTTAGTTGAAATATTATATATTAAAATTAAAATTAAAATTTAAGTGCAAACATTTCATATTAGTCTTTGTCGAGTCTTAAAAGCAATATATATAGTTAATATAATTTATTTAGTTAATATAATTTATTTAGTTAATATATTATATTAGTTAACTAACTATATACGAATATAAATTAGTTAATATATTTTATGAGTTAATTGCTTTAATTAACTAATACAATAAAAATAGTTAATTTAATTAACTAAGGTTAAATATTATTTTTAATTTTTTTCATATTTGCCGAGTCTGTCGAGTCCCAAGCCAGCCGAGTATTTGCCGAGTCCGAGTCTAACTACACTGATGCCGCCATTCTAGGCTTTTCCTGCAACTTAGGTTTGTAGATTAATGCATTTATAGTATGACCAAGAACGTTTCCAAGTCGTTTTGGCCATTTTTAGTGATGTTTTAGGCATGTTTTTTGAAGTTTCCAGGGCCATCGAAGGGCCCATCAGGGATGTGGGACTCATAGGAAATTAGCGTTTTGCTTGTCTCGATGACCCTTTAAGACAAAACACAGGTAGGGGATTGAGCTCTGAGGAGTTTGTCACCTTGTAATTAATGGTAACTTTCTCCTTTATCGTACCTTTTCTATCCTTTTACTTAATTTTTAACATTATCATTAATTGTTTCAGGATGTTTGAGAGTGGTTCCAACCTCATCAGACTTCATATGGAGAAAGTAAAATTTCATGTCCCATTCAGAATTCAACAAACTATGCATTTTTCAGGATTTTAGGGTTGGTAGGATTGTAGCATTTTCATTGGATTCTATCATGTATGAGGGCACGAGATTGGCATTAGTCAAGACCACAAAGCTATAGGATTTTGCGTCATGTAATCATCTATGAGAGTTATTATAGGCATGGGTTTCCTTCTAAAGTGTCATTTATATGTATCATTCTTATTTTCTTGCAAGATGATTTGTTATTTAACAAAATTACATCTATATATTTTTTGTATTTTTTATATACCGTGTTTTTCCCTATGCAAGAAGAGTGAACATGCACGGTATGCCACGTGTCTAATATTTCGTTTCTGCAGCTGAAAATTCTACCATAGATACCCTAGTTTGTCTTATTTCATATGCAACATGTTTCACTCAATTTCGATCTCGGATGCCTCAGATATGACCTTTTTCTCCAAAACACCTGTTTTAGACTAGGTTTTGGACTGGTAAAAAAACTCTAGGTTCCTTCGCAATATCTCCAAAATTGTAATGGATAAGGATCTCTGAATTTCAGATTGGAGATAGCTAGTCCTGTTCTAGAGGTGGGTTTTTAACCTAGATTTCTGAATCCTTGTAGAAAAAAAGTTGTAGCAAAAATTCCAAGATGAATTGTTTTGCAGAAGCCAGTCCCGAGGAAAGAGCTATGATACCAAATGTTATGCAACCAAGTCCCAGAAATGGCATAAAAATAACAAAAATAAACCAAAAGAGAGTAACACACGCCTTGATAATGAAAAATAAAGATGAATATCAATCCTCTTTGAGGGAGGAACCTCCTTACACAATGTACTGTGTTACCATAGACAAGACAATATACAATGCTCACTAAAAATGAAAATATCTCCTTCCTATATATAGGAGACATAGGTGTACAATAACAACTAATAGACCCAAGCCTACATCAATAATATGTAATACACTGCCATATAGGGGGTAAAGTGCCACACTATAGGGGGAACTATGCCCAACATTGTTCTAGTAGTTGTATCTAAAATGTCAAGGCAGCGCATTGAACCTCCTATGGATTCCCAGGATAATTTTGTAGTGAGAGCTGAATCCATGATGAAATGGACATTTAATAACTGCTCACCTTTGAAAAGGAATAGCTTTTGAATTTGCCATTGGTACTCGAGCAAATTCAAGAAGATATCCTAGAGAAACAATTGCAATAACATATAAGTGGTCAAGTGGCAGCCTTGTTTATTAGATTAAGGAGTTCGTTTGATGACTGATCATTGATGCATATCTTGGAAGAAGCATTTGAAAACAGATTTTTGTCATCTTTGTAAAAAAGATGTCAAATCCAAGTCCAAGGGAGCGTATTAAGAATACAATTTGACTTGATTCTGTCATATGCATGGTCAAATCAACCTTCAAAAGGAGAACGTGTGGTTGGTTTCTTTCACTCATTCAATGCTTTCATAAGCTGTAATGAGATAATCTAGGATGCAGTGTCCTTAAATAAATTTTTTAGATTCAGGACAAACAATCTAGGCAATTGCATTTCATATGCAAGTAGCAAGAGCTTTGGCCAGCATTTCATCAAATATTTCAAGGAAGGTGATAGGTGGCCAACTATTGATGGTGTCCTTTTGCATCCCCTTTTAGGAATCAACTTCAGGAGTCTATGTTCTTCAAATGTTTTTATTGGAGGTCTTCGTGCTATGATATATGTACCAATCCAAGGCTCAAGCCACCAATATTTTCTTAAAATTTTAAGTCAAGACTTGAGAAGTGACTCTAATTTATAAACAACTGATAAGATTGGAAATTTTCTGTTAATATTCAACTAGGGCTAAACAATGCATTCAAAATATTTACTGATGGTTCACATGAATATCTTTTACAGAATGTAACGGAATATAAAACTGAGAAATAAATCACAACATCACATCACAATATTGACACTATTATTTTGGGTATGGAAAGCCCCAGAAAAACCCAAGATGGGAAAACCGGTGCAGCAGTCAGATATAGATTTTATTATGAGAAAATATGGAACATTACAATCACTGCAAATTCACCCAAACCTGGCAAATGCAGCAGCTCGACAGAAACATTGGACGAACCCCCAGCTAAACCTCAGCACCCCCTTGAGAGAGTGTACGACCCAGCTGTACGAAGCTCGGTGATCTTGCTGCTCGCTCCTCCATCTTCTCAGCTAAATCCTCTGTCTGACTTTCTCTCCCTGTCTGTATCTTGTCTTTGTCGGAATACAAGTGTGTGTGTCCTCTCCACCAATTGATCTCTCTTTTATAACTTTAGGTAAAGCGAAAACCCTAATTTCACTTTCACTTTAACTAGTGGTAAAGCAAAAACCCTAATTTCACTTTCACTTTAACTAGTGTTTCACTAAAGTTAATTTAGATCACTTTAATTTATTTTCCAAAGTACACTTAGGAAAAGTAAATTAAATACAACTGGTTTGCTAATTTAAGTCATCTGCATGCAAGAACACATGCATGCAGGAAGGGATTCAGTAGCAACCCCAACTTATCCCTGAACTTCACAAAACTTTGTTTGCAAAGTGCCTTGGTGAAAATGTCTGCCACCTGCTTACTTGTCTGTATGTACTCCAACAGAATGGTTCCCCTCTGAACACAATCTCTCAAGAAGTGGTACCTGATGTCTATGTGTTTGCTTCGGTCATGGAACCCTGGATTCTCAGTTAGCCTGATGTCACTCTGATTTTCACAGTGAACTATTGTAGCCTCTAGCTCACACTCGAACAACTTTGCAAGTAACTTCCTCAGCCACATACCCTCATAAGCAACCATGTACTCAGCCTCTGCCGAGCTCAATGCAACTGACTTCTGCTTCCTGCTGAACCAAGAGACAACCCTTGATCCAATGCTGAAGCAACAACCTGAAGTACTCTTCCGGTCCTCTACACATCCTTCCCAGTCAGCATATGTGAAACCTGCTAACTGCACACTCCCCCTGCACTCATAAACCAATCCATACTCCACTGTACCTTTGATGTAGCGAAGTATGTGCTTCGCAGCCGTCCAATGCACTCTTTGAGGGTCCACCATGAACTGAATCAAAGAGTTGACTGCAAAGCTTATGTCTGGTCGAGTGTTGACCAGATACATAAGCGATCTGATAAGCTAACGATACAAGGTAGGATCAAATCTGTCTGACCCTGATGCATCAATCTTCCTCCAGTTGGAAACTAGAGGTATGGCAACAGGCTTGTAGTCCTCCATCCTGAATCTCTTTAGGATCTCTACTGCATACTTCCTCTGTCCGATGAAGAAGCATCCATCTCTCTACCAAACCTCCAAGGCCAGAAAGTAATGCATCAACCCAAGGTCCATCTCAAACTCCACTGCAAGGTTGGACTTGCAGTCTCCAATCGACCTCTCATCTCCTATCAAAAAGAGATAATCGACATACACGACCAATATGAGAGGCACCTCACCTTCAAGAAGTACAGGTTGTGGTCAGCCTCACTCTGCTGAAATCCCATCTCCTGTAGATAACTGTCAATCCTCGAGTACCATGCTCGAGGTGCCTGCTTGAGCTCGTAAAGAGATCGATGCATTCTGCATACATGCGTCTCCCTATCCTCGACATCAAACCTCTCTGGCTGCTCAATATATACCTCCTCTATCACCCCGTTGAGGAAGGCAGTCTTGACGTCCATCTGATGGACACGCCAACCCATCTCAGCTGCTAGTGAGATAATGGTCCGAATGGAAGAATACCTGGCAACAGGGGTGAAGGTCTCCTCACAATCAATACCCCCCTTTTGTGAAAACCCCTTTTCCATGAAGCGTGCCTTATACTTTTCCACACTTCCGTCTACTACATGCTTCATCTTGTAGATCCATTTGGATCTCACCACCTTTTTCCCTTGTGGCCTCAGCACAACCTCCCATACCTGTTTTTTCATAATGGAGTCATACTCCTCAACCATAGCCTCCTGCCACACATCATGTTGTGCAGCCTCCCCGAAGCTCGAAGGTTTAGAGTTAATCAACTCAGTCATCAGTGCCATGTAACTAAGCCTCTCTGGGGGTACACTCCTTCTAAAAGATATCTATGGAGGATCAACCTGCCTACAATCTTGTATAGTGGACCTAAACCACTTAGGCCTTGGCCTTGTGTCAACCTGCTGCGACTGCTGGATATCCGTCTCCTGCTGTAGCTCATCCTCCAAGTCAATGATTGTAAAATCCCATCCACCTGACTCCCTCTGACCACCAGAACCTGTGCTCTGTGTCTGTACCTGTACCTATACATCTGGCTCCTCCAACTTGACCCCCGACTCTCGTGCTGGTTGTTGCTTTGTTGGTAAGTCCAAAGATCTCCTCAAGGCCTTGTCCTCATCGAACTGAACATCCTGCTCACAATAATCCTCCTGCGAGATGGAATGTAAACTCTATATGCCTTCGAAATCTCGCTGTACCCAACAAGTAGCCCCTTCTCTTCAGAAGGATCCAACTTCTTCCTATTGTCAGCATGAACATGACAATAGCAGAGATTGCCAAATATGCAAATGTGACTCACATCTGGCCTAATGCTTGTGAAGACCTTCTTTGGTGTCTTCCTCCCCAAAGCTATGTGGGGACACCTGTTTTGAATGTATACTGCAGTCCTGTATGCCTCGGCCCAGAGGAATAGTGGTAATCCCTGATCAAATAGCATGGCCTTGGCTGCTACAACCATCGTCCTGTTCTTTCGCTCTACAACTCCATTCTGCTGTGGGGTATGGGGCATGGTGTGCTCCTTCTTGATCCCCTCAGCGGAACAATACTCCATGAACTCATTGGAAGTGTACTCACCCCCGTTGTCTGCCCTCAACACCCGAATCTTCTTTCCTGTTTGGTTCTACACAAGAGTCTTGAACTCTCGGAACCTCTCAAAGACCTTTGACTTGGCCTTTAGGAAATAGATCCAGGTCTTCCTAGAATAGTCATCAATGAAGGTTACGCAGTAACTGTAACCACTGAACAAATGGACACTCATAGGTCCGCATACATTAGAATGCACCAAGTCCAAGAGCTCCTTAGACTTGTGCTCACTCTGTGGGAAAGGCTTCTTGATGTTCTTCCCCAAAGCACAACCCTTGCAGTGGTTATGCTTTTCCTCCTGTACTTGAGGAACTCCAATGACTGCCTGTCTTAGATGCTTCAGCGCTGCATGGTGTAAGTGTGCCAATCTCCTATGCCACAACTCACCTTGACTGTTGTTGCTGCTGCTAACTAGAGCCTTTGCAGTCTCAAAGTGTAGTCTGTACACTTTCCCGCTCCTCTTGCCAATCACCCGATCCAAGCTCCTATATGATCCTTTGGGCCTGATATATACTCTATGGCCATAGAACTTCACCTGATATCCCTTGTCCTCCAGAGTGGAGACTGATATAAGGTTCTTGGCCAGTCCTGGAACATACAACACATCAACAAAACTGAGGGGTTTGCCAGACTCCCTCTCAAACGAAACAGTGCCAACTCCCTACGCCTGATACTGTGCATCATCACCCAGCTCTACATGGATCCCTGTTCCACCCTCTTGCAAGTCTCTGAAGAATCTCTTCTGTCGAGTCATATGAATAGATGCTCCACTGTTGATGTACCATATGCTGCTCCCTGTGGTGCTTGCCATGCAAGCTATCAAGCAGAACTCCTCATTGAAGTTCCTGCTGAACTCATCCACCTCTGCAGATCCAACCATCTGAGTGTTAACCTCATTCTTCCTGTTTGGGCATTGGGAGGCAAAGTGTCCCTGCTTGTGGCAGATAAAACACTTGACCTTTGACATGTCAAGGTTCTTCTTACCATCCTTCTTCCTCTTTTCCTTCCCTTTGCTCTTCCCTGTAAGGGCTAGAGCCTCCTCATCCACAATCTATGGAGCACTGTTGGATGAGCTTGATTCTTGACCCATGCGGGTCTCCTCCTGCACAAAGTCATCCGATAGTCTCTGCCAATCAGGGAGATTCTCCCTAGCCACAACACCTTTGACAAAGGTGTCCCATGGCTTAGAGAAGCCATTGAGGGCTATCTGAACTAGCTCCTCATCCACTGTCTTTGAGCCAACAGCTCCAAGCTCGCCCCTGATCTGTGTGAGCCTCGTGAGATAAGGCACCACTCCTTCTCCCTTGGCCATCTTGGTGCTGTGCATCCTCTCTTGCAACACCATCTTTCGGTTCTCGTTCTTGCTTTGGTACAGACTCTCCAAAGCCGTCCACATCTCTGCTGCGGTCTTCTTATCGAAAAGGTGAGGGACTATATGGTCCTTCACTCCATCCATGATAATCAACATGGGTCTGAAATCAATCTTCTTCCAAGCTGCTAAATCTGTCAGATCTGTGGGTGCAACCTTCGTGGAGTCAATGTGCTCCTTTGCATCACTAACGTCCATGATCCTTGTGGTCCATTCTTTCCATGTAGGAAAGTTCCGAGCACCATGGAGTCTATCCTCAACTCTCAATTGCACGACCATAGTGAAGTGTACCTGTCAAACCTTAGATCTGGAAGTCTAGTTTTGTGTCTTCCTATAGATATGCCCCTGATCTATCACTGCTGCTGCAAATCTCTCAGCTTTAGCTCACCAAAGCTCTGATACCATGTAAATTTTCCTTAATACTCAACTAGGGCTAAACAGTGCATTCAAAATATTTACTGATAACCACACATGAATATCTTTTACAGTATGCAGAGGAATATAAAATTGAGAAATAAATCACAGCATCACATCACAATATTGACACTATTATTTTGGGTATGGAAACCCTCGGAAAAACCCAAGATGGGAAAACTAGTGCAACAGTCAGATATAGATTTTATTATGAGAAAATATGGAATGTTACAATCACTGCAAATTCATCCAAACCTGGCAAATGCAGCAGCTCGGCAAAAACAGTGGACGAACCCCTAGCTAAACCTCAGCACCCCCCTGAGAGAGTGTACGACCCAGTTGTATGAAGCTCGATAATCTTGCTGCTCGCTCCTCCGTCTTCCCAGCTAAATCCTTTGTTTGACTTTCTCTCCCTGTCTGTATCCTGTCTCTGTCGGAATACAAGTGTGTGTGTCCTCTCCACCAATTGATTTCTCTTTTATAACTTTAGGTGAAGTGAAAACCCTAATTTCACTTTCACTTTAACTAGTGGTAAAGCAAAAAACCCTAATTTCAATTTCACTTTAACTAGTGTTTCACTAAAGTTAATTTAGATTAATGTTACCAGACTCGGAATCGACAATCAATCGATGAGGCAAAAGAGCGAAGAGTTTTAATCGGATCGGGAAAAAAACGGGAAAAGATCGGTGAGTACAAAAAAATAAAGATATACACATTTTGAATTAAAAATAACATTTTTCAATGATATTAAAATTCAATAATGCCATGTCCACACTCCACAGTCCAAACAATGCATAATGAAATGATAATCATAATATCAATAGTAAATACTAAATACTAAATAGATGTCCAAATTCAAAATTCAAATTATCATAAATGATTAATAGTGTCTCATAATGTCTCGACTCTCATATATGAGACGAGTCCAGGCTCCAAACATGATCCAATGTATTGACTCTATCGAGTCTTGATCGCAGTGAACTAGAAGCATAAGCATCTGCTTCTAAAAGTTTACAAAATACTACATAATAATCATTAAAACTGTAAAAAACTATGAAGTAACGAGCCCCATATCTTGGGCTGCTTGACTCTCAAGGTTGTCTAAGTCAGCAACGCTAAAAAGAGGACCCTGACTGATTGGACCCATTTTGCTGCATACGTAGTTTGCAGATCTTGCTCTTGGTCTTCTAGGTTGATTGGTGAATGATCCAAACCTGTCATCATCATGAAACATGGAAATGTGAATTAGAATTTAAAGTTTTTAACTTTTAATCTTTAATGTGTAAATCAAATCATCAAATTCAAATGCATAATCCTTAGAGAAACTAAGCCAAGCTTTGTGTTCCTCAAGGCTCAGTCACCAATGTATGGACTCTTGAGTTTGACATTCACCTTGTATTTGCTTATTGCGAAGACGAAGATTGTAATGGACAAATACAAGGTCATTTAACCGCTTTTGTGTCAATCGGTTGCGCTTCTTGGAATGTACTTTCTCAAACATGCTCCAGTTGCGCTCGCAACCTGAAGCACTACAAGTCTGGTTCAAGATTCGAATGGCGAACCTCTTTAGATCTGGCGTATCACTACCAAAGTTTTGCCCCCAAAGACCTAGCAATCGACAAGGGTTCGTGCATCCACATTGAAGAGTATAAAAATTCAATACTAAGTTCATTAAACAAACCAAATAAAGAAATTTAATAAATTGATGAAGCCTTCAAGGGTACTTGGCAACATCTTAGTCCTTTCGCGTATAGCATTGGTATAGGCAAACAACTTTGATGGTGTCCTATAATCTTGTAGCTGAGCAATAACACGACTTTGGACCTCTTGATCAGGGAAGCACCTTTCAAGGCACGTCATGAGTCCTCTGCCAACCTCCCCATCCTCATTAAATCTAGCCTTATCATAAAAATATTGTGGGTTTAAGAAGTACCCAGCAGCATGTAAGGGGGAATGCAATTGTCTATCCCAACGTGCATCAATAATGTCCCAAAGAGGCATATACTTGGCCTCCTCATCCCCATATCTTCTTTTGATGGCCTCCTTGGCGAGATCCATCGCCTCATAAATGTAACCCATAGCGGGCTTGTCACCATCAACCATCCTGAAAGATCAAACTTTCAAATTCAATTAAATCTGAAAATGAAATGAAATCTAAAAAATAAAAAAGTTAAAGACTTGAAGTACCTGAGAACTCTAACAAGTGACTCTGTCACATCAACAATCTCTTCGGCATCTTTCCAGAAATCGTCATTAAACACAAGGGCAACAATTTCAATGCCTTCGAGGGTCTTGCTATGTTTAGAAGCCATCCACTCAGGTCCCAAAAACATCCTCTTTAAATTTATCTTTTGTTGAACCACAGATTGCAAAGAGATGAAATTTGTTGCAAATCTTGTCACTGCAGGTCGAACAAGTTCTTTACCTTCAGTGTATGTTCTCATGGTGTGGAGGACATTAGTGTGATTGTAGATGTATTTGGTTATGGATTTTGCCTTATCCACAACCTCATGTATCCAAGCAAGTTTTCCAATGTCCTCAAGCATTAAATCTATGCAATGGGCTGCATAAGAGGTCCAGAAAATGGTGGGGTGCCTAACCTCAAAAAGTCTACCAGCAGCCATATAATTAGCTGCATTGTCGGTGACAATTTGTAAAATATTTTCTTCTCCCACTTCCTGAACAACTTCCTCCATCATTTCACAAATAAGCTGAGCAGTCTTAACCTTGTCTGAGGCATCCACTGATTTGAGAAACATTGTGCCTGCTGGACAAGATACGAGGAAATTTATTAAAGTTCTATTCTTTTGATCTGTCCATCCATCACTCATAATGGTGCACCCTGTTTTTGCCCATGATGAACGGAACTCGACAAGTATGAGCATAACATCATCAACACTCTCTAATAGCAAATCTGTCCTAAGGCTCTCAGATGTAGGGGCTTTGAACCCCGGACCTGCAATAGCAATTGCATCAACCATAGCTTGCCAGTAAGGGCTTTTGGCACAATGAAAAGGGATATCGGAATAGTACCAAAAGTTGGCAATGGCCTTCCTTGCCTGAATATGGACATTCTTTTTCCAACCAGTGGCTTCCAAGCTAGGTTGGGAACCAGGTTTTGTGCGGGCAGCAAAAAAAGTGTGTATGTTGCTACCTCTCATGCTCAAATTTGTAGGAATGGAAGGAGGTAGCATTTGGTCTCGACTTTGAGGCATGTTTGTAAAACTTGGGCCCGGCATTGAGGATTCAACAGAGGGAGGTGACAAAGGGTTATTGAAAGAAAACTGACCAGCTCCAATACTTGCTTGTTCTACAGTTATCCTTGCTTTCTTGGCCTTCAGCGCATTGAATGTATCAATGGCCAAGGTTGCCTGGTGTTTGACATCTTGCTCAACTTTTTTGCAAATACCAATGTCATGGCCTGGCATCTGAGCAAGGTGGAACTTGAATCTATAAATGCCCCCACTACATTCTTCTTTGCAAAATTTACATAGGAGCTTGGTTTTTCCCGGAATTTTGTCACAGTACGCCCAAGCAAAGTCCTTCTCCCTGGGCATTTTCACTATGTGGCTGCCCGCTGTATATGTCTATAACAGGCTGCCAAAGGCCCAAAGATCAAAGTTTCAAACTTCAAAGTTCAAAGTTCAAATCCTGTAACAAAAACAACAAAGTTACAAACAGTATAAGGAAGCTTGGAGCCTTTTGGTTTTACACAATAATTAATATAATTAATTCAATTTAGTATACTGTATTACAGTCAATAATTAATAGTATTAAATTATTAATTATATTACAAAGGCAATAAATTATATTACACAGTCAAAATTGTCAAATAAATTATAATAATAATACTGTCAAAAAATTATTGTGAGTTCCACAGTCAAATAATATATTATAAAATGGATTTTTATTAATAAAATGTAAATAAAAAAAATTTAAAATAATTACACAGTCAAATAATAAAATGTATTGGGAGTTACATAGTCAAATAATAAAATGGATTTTTATTAATAAAATGTAAATAAAAAGTAATGTAGATAAAAAATAAATATTATAGGTGAATGATTCTGGACATTATCTACATTTTATTAATAAAAAGTAAATATTATAAATAAATATTAATAAAATTTTTATTACATGTTACATAATACAACTTACACCTTCCATATATTTATTAAAATTTTTATCTAAACCTTAAGATTCTTAAAATTTAACTTTATTACAGCGTTAAAACTTTACCTGGAAACGGAGGTCAAGCCGAATGCTGTTGAAGTCGCCCCGTGGAGATGAACAGTGCTGAAGTGATCCTGCGTAGAGCTGGGGCCGGCTACGAGGGATGAAACTTGCACCTGCGTGGAGCTGAAACCTGCACCTGCGTGGAGCTGGGCCGCTGGCAGCGTTGACGTCTCCAGAACAGCGTGGGAATGGGCGCCGGCGTGGAACCAGAACGATGGACGTGGAACAACAGAGCTCACCAAAACTTCGCCGCACTAAAAAAAAACAAACTTCTCTCTCAGCAAAACGACAACTATATGTTAAATGTGGCCAGCGTAGGATAAACCCGCGAAACAATTTTTCGCAGCTCGTACTTTGACTTTTCAATTTTCCGCCGGTGAAAAAAACGCCTATTAAACGCGATTAATCGCGATTTTGCAGGGACGCGAACCGGAACTTTAAAAAATCACGATTTATTGGGAAACGATCCAAGTCGGATCGTTTGGGGAAAGAGCCAATCGGGGATCGCGATTAATCGCGAGTAGGGCCCGATTCCTGTTTCACTGATTTAGATCACTTTAATTTATTTTCCAAAGTAAACTTAGGAAAAGTAAGTTAAATACAACTGGTTTGCTAATTTAAGTCTTCTGCATGCAGGAAGACCTTCCTTGTTGCTACTAGTTTAACAAAGAGATGTATAAACAAGTTTTGTATGTACAAGTGGGCAATGCCAAGTTAAGCAAGGTGGCAGACCTGTGCATTTGCAGCAAGTGCAGTCCATTTCTAGTAGAGAGAATTTTCTGCCAAAGGTTTAATCAAAACTTGAGGAAAGCTTTGGCGGGGATCTAACAGAAGTGGATACAAATTGTTTGGGAATCTGAATGTTCCCGATTCTCTGAGATTTAAAATTAATTTAAAACAAAACCATTTTGGTGCAGTGTAGGGTGCAATTAAAAAATTGTTCTTACCCTTTGTAGACCAAGCAGAGCATTCTGCATCTCACAAAGTAGAACAGCATTAGGCTACAATAATCTAAATTGACAAACAATCATTCAGACAACATAAGAACCTGGTTGCAGTTATAGGAAAATAGGTTTACTTATTTTCATTACTTAAGTCTTAGATAATGGAACACTTCATATCCATTCCTATTGCTTCATCTTCCACTGTGACCTTTCACTGTTTTTTGCTGAGCTCTCTTTCTCATGCATGCTTGTGACACTCACCATGCATGTTTTCTTGTCCTTCTCCTATTGCACTCTCAATTAAGTCGCTTTCCTGACATTGTTTTCCTTTGCCTATTGTGCACTTTCAGTGTCCTTTGGTGAGCACTCTTTCTTATACATGCTTGTCACACTCACAATGCGTGCTTTCTTGTCACGCTCCTATTGCACTCTGGAGGAAGTCAACTTTCCACACACTGTTTTCCTTTACCTATTGTGCATCGATCTTTGATTATTGTACTTTTGTACTAGACAATGTTTTCTCTGTGTTTGTCAAAGGTCGTTCTTAGACTTTTGCTTTTGTATTGCATGTTCATGTTTCACCAATCTCTGCATGTGAGGGTCTAAATGACCATATTCAATAAGTAAGGCTCTATACTTTTTGCAGTGTTCCACAGGAGCATGTAACCTAGGATAGCAGTCATGCTTCTTGCACTCCCCATGCTCTCAGGATGAGTGAGCGCTTGTGGGATCATTCCTAGTCATATCCGGCACATGGGGACGACAAGGAATGAAAGTGGCAACGACCCTGTGTAAGAGGGGGAACTTGCCCCTCCAAAAATGACGTTTTGGCAACACCCATAAATACCCCAAAACACTGTAGTATCTGACACTCCTTTCCCAGAAAAGCACGTGTGAAAGAAAATACACAAAAATAATAAACAGAAACAAAGTGTCTACCCTCCTAAACCCTAATTGCACCTCATATAAACCTCTCTACACCCACCCAAACTCACATTTGCATTTTCTTTCATTTGTGTTGGTGAAGGAAGATCGAAAAAGCAAAACATGATTGCGAACTTTGAAAAAGAACTGCAAAAGAGTGTGAAGAGTATGAAAACTCAGTATCTTTTGAATTTTATAAATATAATGAGATTTATAACGTCGACAGATTTTTCTATTACAATATACTTACATGCTGATTAATGATTGTTGCATGCCATTATTTAGTTTAGATTTGTGATTGGTTCAGATGTCATTGTTCAATGCTTATGTATCATTTATGTTTTCTATATATTTAAATTTTAAATTTTTAGAATTTCGTGCAAGGTCCTTTGTCAAAGACCCCATTGTCTTCCCCCTGTGATGTAGGTGGTGTCTCCACATGTCTCTGGGAAACGTTCCCATGCCCCCACCTCCTGGAAACTTGGTGGAACATTGTGTTTTTGATTTGATGGGAATTTGCCGTAATTGATGTCTTCATTGGATGCAGTGTGCTATCATAAGGACAACAGAGTTGGCAGCAGCTAGAGAGAAGTTTGAGGAGGTTCAGAAATGTGAGAAAGAGATCACTGCTAACTTTTCTTCTTCAGCACTTCTTGGCCAGCTTCAAGGTAACAGACGTTGGCAGGGTTAACCCATCTCTAGAATATGCACTATTGTATGCTATCTCATCCCCTTAAATGTTTAAGGTAGGGATTAGAGCTGGTGCATTCATGGATATCTAAAATGTTAATGAAGAACAATCAAAATAATTCAATGTGGAATGCTTTTAGTAAATAAAAGCTCAAGGTGTCTTTCCAATACAGCGGTTGACAAATATGTGTGTAAGTGGATGTGTTTAAGCTGGATATTGGTGTTCCAATTAAATATAATTTCAATCTGTGGAAATTTGAAAGCAACAATGAAACATTGCATCATGTTTAAAACTTGTATGATGAATTCTGAAAAATAACTTATGAAAGAACTTGATATGCACTGCAGAAGCTGCTGCAAAAGTGGATGAAGAATCAGAAATCTTGCATCAAAAGCTTTTATCTGGTGATATTGATATCAGTGAGTTCATTCAGAAATACAAAAAAGAGAGGATTTTGTATCATAGAAGGATGCTGGTTCATTTTGCAGGCAAAGTGTCTTTGGGGAGACCTGGTTAGAGTTTTCATGTATATATCAGTAAATTAATTTCAACTGAAATACAAAGAAGACTTCAGAGTGTGTTGAAGGAATAAATATGAGTATGCTTTCAGAACTTCCACGATTTCAGAAAATTAGGAGGTTCCGAAATATTATTTTTGTCGTGGAACTAAGATGGTACATGCTTAGTAGAAATGGGAATCCCATCCATGTATTTGTAGAGACTACTAAGTGAATTTTTTTGCTGTATTAGTAGATTTAATATTGTGACATGTCTTACATCTGTCCTTCATTTTGGAGGGAATTCAAATGTAGAATGCGAGTTTCAGAATTGATGTAAGGAACTTTAGAATTATTAACCTTTCTTTTCAAATTCTTTCCTATTTTAGCCCACATAGAGTACATTTATGCTGTTCATGCTTTAAAATGACACATCCTGAAAACATAGAGCTCCAACTTTGAAGCTAATATAAATGTATTATAATGCCATTTTGGGAAACTAAATGCTTATTAAGCATTTGTGAAAGTGGACATTCAAAAAGGTACCAGAAATTTCGTAGTATAAAAATCATATTCAAGTGAATATTAACACATTATTGTCACCATTGTGCTGAGATTCACAAATGTAAGTAGGGAACCAAATGGAACCAAAACAAACCCAAACTCTCCAGGAACTTTCACAAGTGTGATAGAGGGAGATATCCCTATTGCACTAGAGGGAGAGATATGCCCAACCACAACTGCCAAGCACAAGAGAATGCCAAAGGTTTAGGTGCCCTTGGGGATAAAACATTTTGTAAGAGAGATCAAGTAGATCAAAAGAGATGATACAGTTAAAGTTTGTATAATGAGGCAGTTACTTCCACATTGGGCGTGTCTAGCAATGTTTGAAGTGCCTAAAGTTGCATTCCTAGACAAAGTTGTAAATGTTGTTTTATAACACCTAAAATGGCTAAGTTGAGTCCGTCCATGGTATTCTGTGTCACACGGTATTTGGGTGTATTTTGGGTTATAAAGTAAGATGCCTTTGTCATTGTGTTATCCACTAAGTTGTACTTAGGTGGATTTCCAGCTAGCAGTGAAAGACTTTGAACAATTCAATTGTTCATTACATGTGTTTTGAGATCCATCAGGGCACCACATGTTCATACCCTGCGGGGAATTGTAATAAATGACTTGGCATGATGAAATTATGTAGAAGGTTTGGCTTCCCTAGGACTTAGTAATCGATACTTTATTCTAGGGTGTTTTTTCCTTGATAATTATATGTTGTTTTTTAATGACTTATAATTTTTGAGTTTTTCACCCGCTTCTCCAAAGCTAGAGTAAATGTCTTGGTGGTTATCTTTAGGAGGTTATTAAAATCTACGTGTCAATATATATTACCATGCTAATCATTGTTTTTGAGTCATATGAACATGTACCAAGTCCCCCCTAGGTGTTTTTGTTATTTCGGAAAATTTTAATTTTCCTGTAAAAAACAAAGGCATAAAAATGTGGTTAGGGAGAAGAATTAGGCATGGGGGTGTTCATTTTCTAACCCAGAGTACCCACTTAACTCCTAAACCCACTTTCTTAAGTTTTCGAATAATTATTTATTTCCAAAATTAAATATTACTCAGAAATGGTAAAAAAAACCAAAAAAATGGATAAAGTGAAAAATTCAACAACTCATAAAATGAATGAAACATGCTGAAAGTGAACTTTTTGAGTTGGCAAAGTAAAGTGGCAACTTTTTGGACATTCCTAAAGCACTCAAGAACACTTTTCTTATGTTGATTTTTTTTACCAAGGAAGTGTTTGTTCACTCATGCCTTGGGGTGGACAAGAACACTTTAAAATGTGGTCCCTAGCCTAATTAAAAGGTGAGAATGACTTTATGATAGAGTGACATTTTAATAGATGTTTGAGCTTATATTTTAAAAATGACTTTATGAGCATTAATGAGAGTGAGTATTAAATTCTCATTATTAATTATTAATTTTTTTTTAATGAGGAAATGAGATGGGCCATAGATATCATGTAGTTGGATTTTAATTTAAGCCATTGATCTCAAGGAGGAAGTTACTCAAACAAAAGGGGCTTGGGAAAGGCAAAGAGAGATTATTGTTCACTTACACAAAAATGATTTTTGGAGAGGAGAGAGCAAGAAGAGGAAGACCAAGGTTTGAAGAGATTTCAAACCAAAGACGGAGAGAGAGAACATCAAATTTCTGGCATACTTTCCAATTAGAGAAAAATAGAGATTGGGCACAATTTCCAAAGAGTTCGTACATCGGATTTCAAGGCAGCTTACAACACAAAAATTGAGGAGGTTGGGCACTGAAATCAAGGTAGATTACAAGCAATCCATATAGCACGATTTTCGAGAATTTTTTTTTGAGGAGAAGACGGGTTGGATGGGGATGTAAATTTCAGTCCATGGAAGGCTAGAATAGTGACAATATGAACAACATTACTGCAAATCTAGTGACCGTTCCCACAGATGCAGTGGCTAAAGCCGCATTTGACAAGAGGGATATAAAGGTTAGAAGAATCATTCTTGATCCGATAAAAGATCATGTGATTTCACACATATCAGGTAAAGATCACGCCCATTAGATGTGGACAACTTTAACTAATCTTTACCAAAGTTCCAATGAAAATCGGAAAATGGTATTAAGGGAGAAGTTAAAGAGCATTTGCATGAACAAGGGTGAGAATATGACCACTTGCTTCACCAGGATTACACAGGTTCGTGATGAGCTTGTAGCTATTAGGGAGGTGATAGAGAGTGCTGAGTTGGTGCGTACAACTTTGAATGGTGTGGCGAAGCCATGGGCTGTATTTATGTAGTCAGTGGTTGCTCGTGAACATATGCCTTCATGGGATTGTCTTTGGGATGATTTCATACAGGAAGAGACTTGTAGGAGATATGTACAGGGCAGTACATCTCACAACAAAGATGATGAGGAGAATGTGGCATTAACATCAATGGGGAATCAAAAGAAGTTCAAGAAGGGTTTCAAGGGTGAAACCAAGCAACATGATGGAGAGAAAGACATGAGCAAAGTGAAATGCTTTGCTTGTCAAAAGTTTGGGCATAACGCCAGACAATGCCCAAATAAGAAGAAGAAGAAACAACAAACATCAACTTCAACAAAGATTGATGAGTATGCTGCTAGATTTGAGAAAGAGTTTTCTCTCTTTGCTGGTGCTTGTGTAGAGAGAGCATCATCCATCACCAGCAGGGACGTTGAGGAACACATGGAGCATTCCATGATTGTTGGGCATTCACTGAGTGCTTCCACTACTTTCTCCACTTGGTACATTGATAGTGGAGCTTCGTGTCATATGACAGGTTTTTGGGACATGTTCACCGAGATTTTTGAGACATGCTTGGAGTTGGAGGTTGTATTGGGCAATGATACGGTGGTGAGAGCAGTTGGGTGTGAGACAATCCGCTTTGATAGGGAATCCATGCAACCTATGTTTTTGAGAGATGTCTTGTATGTCCCTGGGCTGAAAAAGAATCTTCTATCGGTTTCCATGATTAAGGACAGAGGCCTTGGGGTATATGTCCTAGATGAGAGTTTACATCTTTCCCAGAGTAGAGGGTCCATCTGCTTCATATGTGATTGGAGTCAGATGCAAGAAACTCTACAAGCTTCTCTTCCAACCACATCATGCACTGTCACACACTCAGAGTAGCAGTGAGTTGTGTGAGTTATGGCACAGGAGGATGACCCACCTTGATCATTCAACTTTGAGGATGCTGAGAGACATGACCACAGGTTTGCCAGTTTTCGGTACAAAGCAGAGTGGTGTATGCAAAGGGTGAGTTTTGTGAAAGTACACCAAGATTGTTTTTCTGAGCAGCGACAATAAATCAGAGGGAGTGCTGGAGTTTATTCTTTCATACTTGAGTGGTCCCATGTCTTCAACCTCATCGATAGGTTTTGAGTATTACATTACTTTCATCGATGACTTTTTCAGAAAGACCTGTATTTATTTGCTTAGAAGCAAGAGATCAGAAGAGGTCTTGCTTTGGTTCCAAGAGTTAAAAGCTCTTGTGGAGAACCAGACAAAAAAGAAGATCAAGGTATTTAGATCAGATAATGGGGGTGAGTATACTTCCCATGCATTCGATGAGTGTTGTAGACAGGAGGGGATCGAGAGGCAGTTGACAGTGCCTTACACTCCACAACAAAATGGAGTGGCTGAAAGGAAGAAACGTTTGATAGTGGGTGCAGCTAGAGCCATGCTGCATGATCAACATCTTCTTTTCTTTCTATGGACAGAGGCCTGTAGTACAATTGTTTATGTGCAGAACATGAGTCCACACTGTGCCTTGGGGTGCAAAATTCCCGAGGAGATGTTCACTGGGAAGATGCTTGAGATAGGCCACTTTCGCATCTTCGGATGCCTTACATACTCACATGTCCCTTTCGAGAAGAGGACAAATTTGGAGGCTACTGGAGAGGGGTATATTTGTTGGATATGACGAGACTTCGAAGGATTTCCACATTTACCTTCTTGCAAAGAAGAAAGTGGTGGTGAGGAGGGAGGCGAGATTTGAGGAGGAGTGAGCCTTCAGGAGATATCGAGATTCTGAGATAGAGGAGCAACATGTTACTCCATAGGTGACAACATCACAGAGTTCAACGAGTCAAGGCACATGGTCACATGTTTTAGGAGTGACTGGGTCACATGTTACATGATCATGAGTTTCAGGGATTCAATCTACATGGACTTCTGGTACAGGGATAGGTTCACGGATCACAGGTTCACATGTTACACCTTCAGGTGATTCAAATATGCATGGTACATGTTCAGGTTCACCAGGGACAGGATCTCAGACCCTTGGTACTTCTTCAGGGAGGAATTTATCTGATGAAGATGTAGAGGAGGGCCTGCCACAAGATGCTACTTCCAAGAAGAGAAAGCCAAGTTGACTTATGGAGCTTGTGAATGAAGCAAAGGAGTCCATGGGGCCACCCAAGAGGGAGGTCAGAGAGAGCAAGGCACCTGGGAGATTTTGCAGTTACATGGCACAGGTGACTAGCTTGTGTGAGTCCGAGCCTACTACTTATGAGGAGACTTACGTATACCAGGTTTGGAGAGATGCCATGATGGAAGAGTACAATTCCATCATGAAGAATGGGGTGTGGAAAGTGGTTCCAAGACCAGAGGGGAAGTCAGTTATGACTTCCAAGTGGCTCTGCAAAATCAAGCATGCTGCGGATGGTAGCATCGAGAAGTACAAAGCTCGATTTGTAGCGCATGGGTTCTCACAGATAGCGGGAGTTGATTATTATGAGGCCTTTGCGCCGGTTGCCATATTTTCTTTGATTAGAGCAGTGATCTCCGTCATGGCAGAAATGGGTTGGAGGATACATCAGATGGATGTGAAGACCGCTTTTCTCAACGGTCTTCTACAGGAGGAGGTATCTTTAGAGCAGCCGCAGGGATTTGAGATTTATGAGAGAGATTCTCATGTATGCAGGCTGAAAAATGCCTTGTATGGTCTGAAGCAAGCCCCTCCGTCTTGGTACTCGAGGATTGATTCTTATTTGCTTTCAATTAGGCTTAAGAAGAGTGAGGTGGATCCTAACCTTTACTACATTGTGGTTAGAGGTGTTCCGCTCATTCTTTTGTTGTATGTTGATGACTTGTTCATTACTAGAGGGGAGCACCTGATTGATGCATGTAAGAAAGATCTTGCTTCGGAGTTTGAGATGACTGACCTTGGGTTGATGTACTACTATCTAGGCATGGAGGTATGACAAGAGGATAGACATGTTATCCTGGGGCAAGGAAAGTATGCTACAGATGTTTTGAGGAGATTTCAGATGTAGGACGACAAACCTATGTCTACACCCATGATCACCAATTGGAAGAAGCTTCATGCTTCTGAGGGAGAGTTGGTGGATCCTACTTTGTTTCGTCAGCTCATTGGTTCATTGGTGTATTTGGTCAACACCAGACCAGATATGAGATTTGCGGTGAACACTCTCAGTGAGTTCATGGTGGAGCCTAGGAGAGTGCACTGGGTAGCTGCAAAACATATTTTGAGATACCTTGCTGGGACTGTAGACTATGGTCTGGACTACAGGAGGTCAGGTGGAGTGGACTTGGTTGGATTCATGGATTCAGATTGGGTAGTGTGCTTTGGACTGGAAGAGCACTTCTGGTTTTTGTTTCAGGTTGGGCTCGACTGTTGTGTCGTGGTTCAACCAGAAGCAAAAGTCCACTGCTTTGAGTTCTGCAGAGGCCGAGTACAGGGCAATAAGTTAGGCTAGTTGCGAGGCATTGTGCCTTCATAAGTTCATGGTTGATTTATTTGGTCAAGAGTTGAGGCCTACTATCATTCATTGTGACAAGCAGAGTTGCATCAAGGTCTTTGAGAATCTAGTGTTTCATGACAGGTCAAAACACATTGAGATCATATACCACTTCATCAGAGATAGTCCAGAGAGGAGTTGTTGAGTTACAATACATTTCTACAGATGAGCAGGTGGTAGATATTCTCACAAAGTCTTTGGGAAGATGAAAGCGCATACATTTTAGAGACAAGATGGGAGTCGTGAAAACACCTTCCTCGGTAAGAGGGAGTGTTGATTTTTTCACCTAGGCAGTGTTTGTTCACTCATGCCTTGGGGTGGGAAAGAACACTTTAAAATGTGATCCCTAGCCTAATTAAAAGGTGAGAATGAATTTATGATAAAGTGACATTTAATAAATGTTTGAGTTTATATTTTAAAAGTGGCTTTATGAGCATTAACGAGGGTGAGTATTAAATTCTCATTATTAATTAAAAAGTGAATTTTTAATGAGAAAATGAGATGGGCCCTAGATCTCATGTAGTTGGCTTTTAATCTAAGTCATTGATCTCAAGAAGAAAGTTACTCAAACAAAAAGGGCTTGAAATACAAATAGAGATTATTGTTCACTTTCACAAAAAAGATTTTTGGAGAGGAGAGAGCAAGACGAAGAAGACAAGGGTTTGAAGAGATTTCAAACCAAAGACATAGATAGAGCATTAAATTTTTGGCACACTTTCCAAAAAGAGAAAAACAGAGATTGGACACATTTTCCAAGGAGACCGTACAATAGATTTCAACGCAGCGTACATCACAAAAATCGAGGAGGTTGGGCACTGAAATCGAGGCAGATTATAGGTAGTCCGTACAACACAGTTTTCGAGAAAAAAACATTGAGGAATATTTTTTGGAAAAATACGGAATTTTTTTTTTTTTTAAATGTACAGTTCGTACCATATGGATCCATACAGTTTGTACATCACTCCATATAGTTCTGTACAACACAAATTTTGAGAAGAATTCTGAAAATTTTTCAGCAGGACATTTAGTGATTGTTTGGCACATTTATTAAGGCATTTTGGTTGAGCTAAGTATTGCTGTAAATTTGTTTAATTTGTTTGAAAAGAATAAAATCTCTCTTTGAAGAACGGGGTTTCTCCTGGGTCAATTTGACCAAAAATCTGAGCATTTAATTTTCATGTGTGTGGCTGAATTTAAATTTTTGAGTAAAAATTCAGGGTTGCCATGATTTCCATAATTTAAAAAGAAGAAAGAAATCTTATGTGTTTTATGTTTTCAGTTAAATTTTTTAAAATTTTGATGCACAAGCTAATGTTGGGGTTTGGGCATTAAACCACGATGAATTGAAATTGAAATCGGGTTGGGGTTCTTGAACAATTAAAGACAAGTCAATTTTCTCTTATGAGTGGGGCGCACTTCCTCAAAAAAGGGGGGCACATCTCTAAGAAAAGACGACAAGTGTAAGATAAAGCGATGTGTTTGAGCTGTTTCCACAAGAGGATTTTTAGCCTTTTCCAACCTGTTACAACTCAGATTCAACTCAATCCAAGCTAGCTAGTGTGCCCCTCTCTTGGCAAGTGTGTCCCCCCTCTGACTCTCTTTTTTCTATTTAAGCAAGTTCTCTTCGCTCATTCTAGAGGATGAAGCATTGAACCTATGCTCTTGTAACTCTTCTTTGATCATTTGATCATCTATTAATAAAATATTTTTGAAGGTTTTAGAGGCCAGAATATGTGCAACTGTCCCACGTGATGTGCTTTTGGTTGATGTTATGTGGTGATATCCAACGAGTCACTTATTATTTCTCCATAATTGTACATTTATCTAGCTTAGAGGGTTATTCTAAAACACATAGAATAATCATTCATTGTCTTTGATTTGCTTATTAATGCTTGATTACTTAAAGATAACGAAACAACAAGTGTATTCAGTTGTACTAATGTCCTTATAGTCTCGGTTAATCACGTATTCTAGATTTAAATTTCTTTTTGGTAAGTGTTTGTGACGGTGCAGGATAGGTGACTAAATGAGGAAGTTGAGCTCAACCGCTTTTTCATCCATCTTCAATCTTGTTTCATTTTGTTTAACTTCGTTGGGTTGCAGGCATATCCAGTCCTTCTTTCTTTCAAAACTGGAGCTCGTTTCCGTTTCTTCCACATTACAAAGAACTTAAAATTTCTTGGTTACTGGTCTTTTTTAATTTTCAGATTTGTTTGTTCCTTTTAAAAATTAAATTTATTTCAGATTTGATATATATGTTCAGATCTTGAATTAAAAAACATATCTTTGTAGATCTAACATATATAGCTTCTCTCTTTTTAAAGTCATTTGACCGTGAAATTTAAATATTTGAATAAGAATTTAGTTTGTTGATTTTGAAGTGAATATCTAACAAAATTTAAAGTGCTTTAATTGGCTGCCCCGACAGACAAGCCAAGATCCCATGGAAAGTTTGTTTTTCTTGGTTACTTATTGTCATCATAATTTAACTTCGTCTATTTTTTTGAAAATTTTAAGGGTTGTCCAAAGACACTTTCAAATTGTTTTTGGGCATCTTTCGTTACTAATAACTCGTTGTTTTTCTAGCATTAACGAACATATAGGAGACTTTGGCGAAAGTTTGAACTTTTAAGCCATCCAGAGCACCCGAGACGCTTCCCCCTTCTTCTAGTCAATTTTTTTGATAATTTGTAAGCTTAGTGATCCTATTTTTCAAAGGATCACAATCAATTATGATCTTGTAATAATTAATAATAAAAGAGCAAGTAACATTAGGGCTCCCACACCCTCCCCCATTTGGGGGAAGCTTGTATCTGTCCTTGAGTGGTTTTGATTTTTAGATTAAATTTTACTTATTATAATAATTTTAGATTATTCAAATTTATTTTAAGTTTTAATTTCTTTTAAAGTAATCAAATACTAACCTGGCATTGCATTGTTGTAGTAATTAGTCTCACAATTTTCTTAACACAAGCACACAATATGTTCTGAAAGGGTTGTATCTTTTTGTAGTTTTCTTTTACAAATTTGAACAAACATTTGCCTCTTCCGTGTATGCTCTGCCCCTCGTAAGGATTGTCAGATCATGGGGATATCCAAAAGAGGGATTATGCATTTATCATTTTTTCACATTTATTTAAACAATTCACTTTAATAAAATCATCATCCCCCAAACATTACAAAAATCCGACGTAATATAAATTTAGTAAATAGTGGGAAAATTCTTCAAGGAAAGCAAGAACAATTAGAAAATGACCGCGAGGCCTCGTTAGGTTGCATCATTGTTGGTGTAGTGTTGAACACACCTCCACGACTCTATCTAGCCCACATTTTTTTGTGCAGAGCCACTTTTCCCAAAATTCAGACTTATTCTTTGTACCATTCGGTATATCGGGAATCCTTTTCCGTTTAATCACTCATTTGTTAATAATAAAACTGACCAAAAACACAATTGAAAAACGTTTACTTTACATCAACATTTACTTTGACTCCACCACATTAGTTTATATCTGTTATTTTCTTTATTCAATTTCATCGATTGTCGTGACTATTTCATGTTGTTTAATTTAAGTGTGCTTTTTAGTTATCTTTATCAGTAATTAACCTTCAAACGCCTAAACAACAATCTTTCATCCAAAACAACTAAGTACCTAAAGCATTAGGAACATTAGTAGGGTCTACCCTCCCTGGATTCGTTAGGAGTTAATCCAAAACAGAGGAGTCAAGACCAAGTGACAATACTATTGGAATATTGGACAATACTAAGAGGGGGGTGAATTAATATTGATAACTTTTAACAATTAAACACACTTTTAACTTATTCATTAACACATATGATCAATAAGATAAACGAAACACATTTTTATCGTGGAAGCCCAATTGGGAAAACCACCAATACTTTCTATTACTGCAAAATTATATTTTGAAATACTTTTTGCCTGCTACTACAGACAATGATGCTTCAACATCCGATTTACCAACAACTATGTTAAATTATTGAACCATTGATCTGCAGGAAAATGAGAGCAATTGAGAGGTAAGTTGTGCAGTGAAATAGTAAGAACAATGTACACTGAACAAGACAAATTTCAGAGAAAACTGATAAGAATTGCTCAGTAAATTACAACATTAATCTTCATTATTCCCAACAATATACAACAGTGTTACAATAAGGAGAATTCGAATCATGTGGATAAGATTCAAATCTAGCAACCTTCACCTGACTGACTGACTAACTAGGAGTGTTTAAATCATTGCATGGGAGCCACTAGTCTAACTTTAGATAACTAAATCAGTACGACAATCAGTTAAAATAGTTAAACCAGTTAAACTGACAAGGTAGGTGGAAAAAGACGTCACTTCCCCATGCAACCATGCAAAACTGGCTCTAGACTAATTGAGATAGTGATCTAACTGAAGGTTGACTCAGCATAACTGGTTACCTACCACAACCAACTGATGGAAGCTACTGGTGGAACTCAAAGTGGCTCCTAAAATGTAGGGAATGGTCTTAGAGGCACTTAAACTCATGCATTGACATGCAGTAAGTGGCAATTAATCTCTATATGTGTTCCCCATACTCTAGTACATTAAATATGTCTCCCTATGCTAGAAAAAATGATCAATAGACTATATATGTACAAGAGATGATTATAAAAATTCTAACACCCCCCCTTAATCCCGACTTGGACATTTTTGGGCCTTGACAACTAGGCCAAAAGTCACCCATACAATCTAATGAAAAATAAAACTGCTTAATAAACTAAGGGAAATGAGGAAAACCTCATGGGAAACCGCCTCCCTCAAAATAAGCAGTGAATCAAGAAACCAAGATATACTTGAGAAAATTTTCCTCTTTGGGAAAAAACTTGTAAAATTTTGTTGCAATGTGAACTCTGTGGAGAATCCATGTAGAATCATGGTTCTTATGTGCATCAACATCCTGGGATTGTGCATGTGAACCTTTATATCTTTTTCCGATCTGATGAATGTTACTTTTGTCTCTTCTTGCTGGAGGAGGATGGAATGATCCATTTTGTTAGTCAGTGGGCCAAATTGTGGATCATTCGCTATCATCAAGTATCATCTATGTGGAAGTTCGTTGCACCACTATGTAGGTAGCAAAGCTGTGTGAGCGAGTGCAACACATTCCTTTTGACACTGGGACCTCATTTTTCTTCTATCATCTGGATCCCCAACATCATTTCCAACTGCTTCAATGAGATTTTCAGCCCATTTACGCTTCTGATTCAGAATAGGAGCTAGATCTAGATCTGAATCATCTTGAGGTACAATCTCAATATCAAGATCATGCTGATCTTGTTCCTCTTCATCTGAAACCGAAATCTTACACAACACATCATTATTTGCAAATGGAGATGAAATAGTTTTTATACCTCCCTTTTCGAATGGCTGCTGAGATTGCGCTGGAGCTAAGTATGGTAGAAAGTGTGAGAATTCATATGCCTTGGAGGCATGGTTTGCAATACCCTTCACTATAATCTTCCAAGTTGAGATATCTGAGATCTCTATTGAGTCATGACCAAATAAAACTTGCTTTGGAAATCCAGTATGTGTCATCTGATAAACAGATAATGAATTTGCTGCAAGAGAGGGCACATAGAGAACATTCCTGAACTCACCATGCTGGATTTTAATGGAACCTCTCCCAACATCTGGGAGTTGGGAGTCATCTCCCATGCACGGGGGCTTCACTTGTTGGCCAATATCCTATCACGTTAGTTCATATTGTGGGTTTTAAAATTATCAAAAATTGAACCAATAGATTGCAGGTATTGGGGGGATGAGGGGTTTAAGGTGGGGGTGGATAGGGTGGTTTATAAGGATTGAGGTATAAAAAGGGGTGGGGAGGAGGTTTTAAGTATTGAGAGGGGGTTTCAACAAAAAGAGTTTGGGTCAATATCTCTCGAAATTAAGGGTATTCTTTAATATCCCACGATCGCACGTGCTTTGTGAGAGGTTCACTGACTGAATTCCCCATGCTCCCACGTGAATTCTAGGTCCTTCTCATAGAGTAAGAGTGGTGAAGGATTCCCTGGAGGCAACCATGTGGTTGGATGCTCCATAATCTATCAAATAAGCCTTTGACGTAGTGAGGCTTGCCTTCAAGGCATGGCACCTCTCATGATTTTCTCTCGGTTGTCCAACATCAGACTTCTTTACTCTTTGTAGAAGAGCAATATTGTTCTGTTTAAGGAGTGTTGACAACTAATTGATAGTGTTGTTCATGCACTGGATTTCTAGATGAAAGCCTCTCATACAGTAGGGACATCTAGTCTTTTCGAATTTCTTCTTTTTCTTGGAACCCGAGGCTTCTTCGGAAGATCTTTGATCCTCCTTTAGATTTGAATCAATGGCTTTGGGATTCCCCCCCTTGTGCTTCCCTCTGGCTTGCGAATTGTTTGAGTCTGACATCAAGAGAGCTTGATTCTTGGAGGATTGAATCACTCCCATTTGAACCAATTTATCCTACTCCTGTATTAAGGACTCGACAAAGCATCTAAAGAAAGAATCTTTCAATTGGGGATGGAAGCTCTTTTAGAATGGAAAGTAGAGACAAAGACAGAGTACACAATACCAAGCACAAGCTGCTCATATTTCATCTCTGATCCACATTATTTCAATTGCAGTACTAGAAACTTATACTTTGTGAAGAATCGCTGAATGGATTCGAAATTGTTAGGATGTAGGGCTATGAGCTCATTCTTGTTGGACACAATGGTCATAGTGAGAGGGGGGGGGTGAATCAATGTGTGAACAATTTTAATCTTTTTACCTTATTTTAATTAATCAGAGCATATAAATCATTGTCATCAATTGCATAATTAAATTCATCATGAGTCATAAGCACAACATCACATCAAAAGAAACACAGGAATATATGGAATTTTGATCTTTATTTATTGTACATGGAATACAACAATATTCTCGATTATAATCGGTACCAACTGATGAAAAGAGCACAAAATCTCATAATATGGCCCATCTTGGTTTTCTTAGTTCCAACTAAGAAGGGTTTGAGGAGTCCAATACTCAAGTGCAAGAATCTTCTTGCAAGCAATCATATGGCTTTGCTGCACAACCAACCTCTGCTCTGTACATCAATCTTTGCTCATCACTCTGCTGGTCAACACAACTCATCAATCTTTGGTCAATCTACTCATCAATATTTGGTCAATCTGCTCATCAATCTCTTGTCAATCTGATCATCATTGCTGCTCAACACTGCTTTTCATCACAACTGCTCATCAATGCTGCTCATCTTTACTGCTCATCACTGTTGCTCATTACAATATATTGATAAGTCATTTCACTTCCATACACTACTCATGTACATCATTGTACACCTCATCATACACAATTATTGAAGAAGTAATTATGCTCTGCTGGCATTGAACATAAGACATGCATCGTCATGCATCATCATCATAGGGTATAAATAATCTATAATGTCCCCATTCAAATAATTGCATAGCAGGAAAATTCCATCAATCCTATTAGTTCCCTAGGTTGGGTGGAAACATTGGGAAGTTAATAAGGGAGCTAATAAATGGTGTTTAGACATTAGAAGGAATAAATATTTATTTAATGGAGTTAATTAAATGAATGCAAGTGAAAAATGAAATGGCTATGGAGAATGGAGACTATGGGGTCCACTCAAGCTAGAATTTCTATGTTAAATGGCATCATCCTCTTGCAATCTCGAATCTATGGGAAGCCTAATATTTTTGGATGGATTATAACGTTAATATATTTGTCCATATACTTCATAGGTCGAATTTGGGATGAACTCTAATTTTCATGGGGGGAGGAAGAGCCAAATGAGAGTTTCATGGACACTTGAATAGATTCTCCTTACATTTATGAAATCTATGACACCAATGATAGAGATTCTATGACAGTTATGACACAAGTTAGATCTGAAGGTTGACATCTGACATATCTGACATGCCAGGCCTGAATAGAGCATCTTAGAGGGCGCTCATGGGAGTTGGGGAAGGCCAAGAGGCTTCCACTCGAATTTGAGAGAAGAGGGAAGGTGAAGAGAGAGGCCACATGGTATATCACGAACAACCACACCAATTCAACTTGGATTTGTTTTATGGATGGATTTGGAACCTTAGAAGACTAATAATGTTTATAAAATTTAGGGATCAGCTATGAGAAGGCCCTTTTGATCATTTGTGAAAATTGTTATTGTGAAGAGAGAGAGTTAGTGGATGACTAGTTCATGCCTTAGCCAATTTCGAGGGTGAAAGATTCCCATCCTATTTGGTGTTTAGAGAGGTCACTCAGGTCTTTCAAGGAGCTTCAATGGAGTCATAAGTTACATGTATAAGCTTACAACAACTCGTGGCCATATCAAATTCAGCTTGTTCTTCCTTTCATCTCAAGTTTTTTCACCATATTTCAGCTCTATGGAGTGAGGTGCACTTGGTGAGCTATTCATCTCTTTGAGGGAGCTTCTATTGATCCAGTATTTTGTATTATGATGTAAATTCTATGATCTTTAAGTTCAGAAATCTCTTAGGTCGAAAGACCAAGAAATCTTATGTATTATTGCTTAATAATGAGGAAACAATGCCATTTCCCCACTACCTTGTTGTTAACTCTTGTAATCATGATGAATTCGAATGGATGTATAAAATATTGATGATTTATGAATGAATGGATTGTCATTAAATTATATTATGAGTTTCATGTTCAATAATTGAGAATTTATGGCCATTGGGTCGAATTTCATAGCAATTGGAGCAAACTACACCTCATTTCCCCAAGGGTCCAAAACTAGTTTTTTATATCTGATTGAAATAAGTGATAACATCATGGGAGATTGATTGGTTATGCATATGAGTATCTGATAATGTCTTCTACACATCCCCTACTTCAATTTAAGAATTCGAGTGGGTTTCTGCACATTTGGGAATCTATTTCTACCACTTACCTCGGGGTGGGGGGGATTTGAGCCCAAAATTGCCAGTAAAATCATCTATCTTGTTCAGAATTTAGTACAGAATTGTAGAAGTTATTGGAGGGACATAATAAATCCCTAAAAATATTAATTAAGTTATTATATCATTCATACACATTCTCTGAAGATTTGGGAGCAATTGGGCTGATTTGGAGACCAAGACACTAAAACTAGTCAAGAGCCAAAATTGTGAAAAAAATTGGAAAATTGGGCATTTTGGTAAAAATTAAAAAAAGAGACATTACAAGTGGTATCAAAGCATGGTATTGGCACCTGATGATGTTAACAAGGAGTCAAAGCAATAAACCAGAACCCTTAGAATATGGATTGGAAGGTGCTTGGCTTGTAGAAGAATAACTAGAAGAAAAAAAAAAGGTACCTTTGACTAAAGCTATGGCTCACGAGGGAGAAGAATACACTAAGGAGAAATGGAATATCTCAAACTTATAAAACCCCAGTTTGAAGAAATATCCAAGGACATAACCCAACATATGGTAGACATGACCCAATAGATAGCAAAAGGATTCGAATTGATGGCCAGTCAAATGGGAAGCAAAGGGATAATAGGAGATAGTGGTAGTTCACAATTAGCAGAAAAGAAGACAATGGGTGAGCACATTTTCTCACGAACAAGACCTTATAATAGACCCCATGAATTTCAGAGCACACCAAGGCCTACTGCACCTAAATTTTTTATTCCTAAAGAAGAGACTAACATTCAATTTGAAATTGATACAATAACAAAACAATGGGCTAAATGGGATGAAGAGTGTAGGAGAAGTATAACATTTGATCAATACTTCACCATGGAAAACAAAATAAAAAAGGAGGACAATAAGTCTCTACACCAAAACAAAGAATTGAATTGTGCCATAGGTAAAGCGCCACTTCCTACTTTTGATGGTTCAACTCAAAGTTCTGCTAACACTTGGATGCAAAAATTGGATATGTATTTTCAGTTGAATCCAATGGTGGAAGAAGATGCTTTAAAAATGGCTATTTTGCACTTGGATAAAGATGCCAATGAATGGTGGTTCAATGGTTTGAAAAACTTGGGTCATGATCAGGTTAAAACATATGGGGAATTCATTGATAGGGTATTAGAAATGTTTGAGCAAAAAGATCCAGAGTTGTCTTTCAAAGAACTAACACAATTGAAGCAGGTAGGGACTCCTATTGAGTATATGTTGGAATTCTAAAGATTATCAGTTAAGGTGGCTAATGTATCTATGGGAAGGTTAGTATTGCTGTTCACTGAAGGTTTGGAAGAGCCCTTAAAATGTTTGTTCAAAGCCCACAAGCCTACTAACTTAAATGATGCAATGAGCTTGACTAGAGATCTTCAAAATGTGCTTCCTAGAACAAGATTTCCTCCCAAGCCTAGGGGCTTCAGATTTGAAGAAAGATTTGGAAAAAGGATGCACCTGATAAGAAGTTTTGGCAAAGAGATACATCTGAAAAGAATAAGAAATAAGGACAAAACATGGATGAACTTTGAAGGAAAATATCGTGCTTCACATGCTTCCAACCATGGACACCGGGGCATAAATGTGCTAAAGGAAAATCCCAATACATAGAAGTATTTTCTGATAATGATGAGTATGAAGGGGATATGGATGAAGAAGGGAACATTTCATATCAAGAGGAGGCATATGATATATCAACTGAAGAAGAAAAACAAGAATAAAATCAGCCTTCACCGGACAAAGCAAGAATGACAGTAGTTTTAGCAGTGCCTCGCTATCACACTATTTGTTGCAAGGGTGTGGTATTGGGACAAAGAGATTCAGTTTTGGTAGATGGAGGAGCTACACATAATTTCATTGATACAGAGATGGTGGAGAAAATAAATATACCAAGTGAACCATTCGATGGCTTCACAGTTATCATTCTAGGTCACAACACAATGCAATGCAACACATGGGTTCCAAAGCTGCAAGTCACCATATGTAACTATACTTTTGTCGATAGTTTTTATGTGGTTGATGTTGCTGATACTAATGTAGTATTGGGAGTGCAATGGATGTATTCTATAGGATAGAATTCAATAAATTATCAAATTCCTGAAATGAAATTTCAAGATTCAATAAGTGTCCTAAGGGTTGTGAGAGGGAAACACACTTACCCAAAACATGTAGTAAATTGCAATAGTATGCGATCTATATTGAGGCATGGTGATATAGAATGGGCTGCTGAATGTTATATCACCTCTCCCAAGAAAAAAATCATAGTTTTTAAACACCCAAAGGAGATATAGACACTTTTGCACAAATATGAAAAAGTTTTCAGAAATCTTCCACATGGTAGACCACCTGATAGGGGGGTTGAGAATAACATTGTTTTGGACGATGGTACTTTACCCATTTATATACCACCTTATAGACATTCCAATAAGTTCATAGATGAGATTGAGAAGGCCATTCAAGAACTCTTATAGTTGGGACTCATTAGACCAAGCTCTAGCCCTTATGCTTCTTCAGTAGTGTTGGTAAAGAAAAAATATGGAACTTTGAGGATGTGTATAGACTTTAGAGATTTGAACAAGAAGACCATCAAGAATAGATATCCTATTCCTAGGATTAGGATTGATGATCTCATGTATGAGCTATTTGGAGCTAATTACTTTTCCAAAATTGACCTTAGATCTGGTTATCACCAAATTCGGATGAAGGAGGAAGATGTGCAAAAGACTGCTTTTCGATGTCATTATGGTCACTTTGAGTTTCTTGTTATGCCATTTGGGTTGACTAATGCTCCAGCTACATTTTAAGCACGTATGAATATAATATTTTGCAAGCAGCTTAGAAGGTTTGTTTTAGTCTTATTTGATGATATTCTCATTTACAGTAAAACTTGGGAAGAGCATTTGAAACACCTAGAGATTGTGTTACAAACTTTGCAAGAACAGTCTTTGTATGCTAAGATGTCTAAATATGAATTTGGGATGAAAGAACTATTATACCTTGGGCACATTATTGGGAAAGATGGAGTGAAAGTGCAAATGGAAAATATCAGGGCTATCTTAGAATGGCCATCACCAAAAAACATCACAGAATTAAGAGGCTTCATTGGAATATGTACATACTACATGAAGTTTGTGAAGAGGTTCTCCAAGTTGAATTCTCCACTCACTGATTTGACTAAGAAGGATGCTTTCAAGTGGAATGAAGAGGCTGAAAAGGCCTTCCAAAAAATGAAAGAGGTAATGAGCAGTTGTCCCATACTTGCATTACCTGATTTTTCTAAGCCTTTTGTTGTTGAATGTGATGCCTCAAGTGGAGGAGTATGGGATGTCCTAAAGCAAGGCCAACACCCTATAGCCTTTGAGAGCAGAAAGTTGTAGCCTCATGAAAAGATTTACTCCATATATGACAAAGATATGTTGGCTATCATGCATGCCTTGGCCAAATTCCGACAATACTTGGTAGGCAACAAGTTTGTGGTGAAAACTGACAACAATAGTCTAAGACACTTCCTTTCCCAAAATGATCTAAATGAAACGAAACAAAAATGATTAAGCAAGATCCAAGCTTATGAGTTTAATATTGAATATGTGAAAGAAAAGAATAACATTGTAGCAGATGCATTATCTTGAAGACCTTCTTTTTCTCTCATGGACATTGCTAAAAATTGGAAAGACACGCTACTAGTTGAATATGCCAAATATAAGTTTGCTTGTGATGTATTTGATGGACTCATGGGAGATGATAACTACAAAATTTTGAATGGGATGATATACTATAAGGGCATAATTTATTTGTTTCAAGATTCAGAGCTTAAGTACAAAGTTTTGCAGGAAGCACATGATTCCCCACTAGCAGGCCATCTGGGGATCTTCAAAACCTATAGGAAACTAAGGCAAAGGTTCTATTGGAAGGGGATGAAGGAATATGTTCAAAATTATGTGAATGAATGTAATGTATGTCAGTAAAACAAATCAGAACTCACATACCCAGCTGGTTTATTACAACCATTGCCCATTCCAGAGCAAAAATGGGACAATATATCGATGGATTTCATCACCGGCTAGCCCAAATATTTTGGCAAGGATTTCATATATGTGGTAGTGGATATACTGAGTAAGTTTGCTCATTTATTTGTTGTTACATCCTCTTTTAGTGCTGCACAAGTGGTTGACATTTTTTTCAAAGAAATCTTCAGATTGCATGGGCTCCCCAAGAGCATTGTGAGTGATAGAGATGGTAGATTCATGAGTGCTTTTTGGAAATGAATTTTCAGAATGGTGGGCACTCAGTTGACTCCAAGTACAAGCTACCATCCCCAAACTGATGGAAAAACAGAGAGGGTGAATAAATGGTTGGAAGGGTACCTCCGAAACTATGTGGGAGAACAACAGAAAGCTTGGACAAAAATGGCTACACTTGCGTGAGTTTTGCTACAACATCACCTTTCACATGTCAATAGGGATGTCTCCTTTCAGAGCATTATATGGTTATGATGCACTTACATTTGCTGATATGATATTTGGTGATAGTAGAGCTCCCAAAGCTAAAGATTGGGTGGAAGAAAGCCAAGAAATTTTAAAGCTTTTAAAAGACAATTTGCAGGTTGCCCAAAATCAGCAAAAACAATATGCAGATAAACATAGAGAGGAAAGGACCTTTCAAGTTGATGATTTAGTGTATTTTAGGTTGCATCCATACAAACAAACATCTCTCAAAAGGAATGGAGTATAAAAGCTAAAGCCAAGATACTATGGGCCCTACAAGGTAACCCAAAAGATTGGAGAAGTAGCATATGATTTGGAACTTCCAGAAGGGAGTAAAATTCATAATGTATTTCATGTTTCTTGTCTCAAAAAAGATATTGGTCAGCAAATTTTCATTTCAGATACACTCCCTCCTTTGGATGATGAAGGACAACTCACACTTATTCCGAAAAAGGTTTTGAAGACAAGGGAGAGAAGATTGAGGAGCAGAACAACCAAAGAATACTTGGTGCAATGGAAGGATATACCAAGTGAAGAAGACACATGGGAAGAGGAGAATATATTCCAGCATCCAAATCTGAAATTGCTCGAGGACAAGCAATATTGGGTGGGGAGGACTGTAATGTCCCCATTCAAATAATTGCATAGCAAGAATATTCCATCAATCCTAGTAGTTCCCTAGGTTGGGTGGAAACATTGGGAAGTTAATAAGGGAGCTAATAAATGGTGTTTAGACATTAGAATGAATAAATATTTATTTAATGGAGTTAATTAAATGAATGCAAGTGAAAAATGAAATGACTATGGAGAATGGAGATTATGGGGCCCACTCAAGCTAGAATTCCTATGTTAAATGGCATTCTCCTCTTGCAATCTTGAATCTATGGGAAGCCTAATGTTTTGGATGGACTACAAGGTTAATATACTTGTCCACATACATGGGGAGAGGAAGAGCCAAATGAGAGTTTCATGGACACTTGGCTAGATTCCCCTTACATTTATGATCTATGACACCAATGATGGAGATTCTATGACAGTTATGAAACAATTCAAATATGAAGGCTGACATATGACGTATATGACATGTCAGGCCTGAATAGAGCAGCTTAGAGGGTGCTCATGGGAGTTGGAGAAGGCCAAGAGGCTCCTACTCGAATTTGGGAGAAGAGGGAAGGTGAAGAGAGAGGCCACATGGCATAGCATGAGCAACCACACCAATTTGACTTGGCTTTGGTTTAAGGATGGATTTGGAACCTTAGAAGACCAATAATTTTTATAAAATTCAGGGATCATCCATCAGATCATTTGTGAAAATTGTTATTGTGAAGAGAGAGAGTTAGTGGATGACTAGTTCATGCCTTATACAATTTCGAGGGTGAAATATTCCCATCCTAGTTCGTGTTTGGAGAGGAAACTCGGGTATTTCAAGGAGCTTCAATGCATTCATAATTTACAAGTGCAATCTATAGCATCTCATAGACATATCATGTTCAACTTGTTCTTTCTTTCATCTCAAGCCTTTTCACCATATTTTAGCTCTATGGAGTGAGGCGCACTTGGTGAGCTATTCATCTCTTTGAGGGAGATTATCTTGCTCCAGTATTTTGTATTATGATGTAAATTATCTGCTATTTAAGTTCATAAATATCTCAGGTTTAAAGGCTAAGAAATATCATGTATTATTGCTCAATAATGAAGAAACAATGCCATTTCCCCACAACCTTGTTGTAAACTCTTGTAATCTTGATAGATTCGAATGGATGTATAAAATATTGATGATTTATGAATGAATGGACTTTCATTAAAGTATATTATGGGTTTCATTTTCAGTAACTGATAATTTGTGGCCATTGGGTCGAATTTCATAGCAATTGGAGCAAACTACACGTCATTTCCCCAAGGGTCCAAAACTAGTTTTTTATATCTGATTGAAAGAAGTGATAACAACCATGGGAGGTCGATTTGTTATGCATATGAGTATTTTATAATGTATTATATAGATACCCTACTTCAATTTAAGAATTTGAGTGGGTTTTTGCACATTTGGGAAGCAATTTCTACCACTTACCTCGTGGGGATTTGAGCCCAAAATTGCCAATAAAATCATCTATGTTGTTCAGAATTTAGTACAGACTTGTAGAAGTGATTGGAGGGACATAATAAATCTATTAAAATAATAATTAAGTTATTATATCATTCATACACATTCTCTGAATATTTAGGAGCAATTGGGCTGATTTGGAGACCAAGACACTAAAACTAGTCAAGAACCAAAATTGTGAAAAAATTGGAAAATTGGCATTTTGGTAAAAATTTAAAAAAGGGACATTACATCATAATCACCTCAGTGTGCACCTTTTATACATTATCATCATAAATTATACATCATAGTGCATGGGATAACATCATCACACTATGGTATTGTTGGCACCCCAACAACTCCCCTTGATTTTGGAAAATCAGGGGCCTCCATGTAAATTTTATTTAGATACTTGCTTTTGGTTTTCCTTCGTTTTCTCTCTTTTGATTTGATAAATTAAGAATATGAGGTCTCATCATGAGCTGACCTAATCATGATCATCATCCCTATCGGCGATAACATCATTTCTGATCACCAGGGTGATGGCTTTTGGTCATAAGATCAAGAGACAAGAGGTCTCATCATGAGCTGACTTGTTTATCTCTGGCAGTTCTCGTGAATGATGCTATCAATATCTGGTTACCAGGCCAGGATAGTAGTCTTAAATCAAAGTTATAATTAATTTGTTGCCAAAAAAAAGAAAAGAGAAAACAAGTTTTATCTTTCAGTTATTTATATCTAATGGATGGGGAGCTTATCTAGATATCTTCTTAAGGTATGGAGGTCATATCTTTATGCTGGTGTTATTCGATTATCTTTAGTTGTTGAGAAAACATTCTTGATTAGGTTTATTTGCTATGCATATATTTGAAAGTCATTCATTTTTATGAAGTCTCTGAATAATAGTTGGGATAATTCATTTGATTATGACAGTATTAAAGTTCAAACTTTACTATTTAGGCTAGTGATAGGATAAAGTCATGTGGTGTGAAGTTTGATATTTTGAGAAAATATTGATCTTTAATCTTCAGAGATAATTGGTTCGCCCAACATGTCTCCATTTGTTGTCACCCCAACAACTCCCCCCCTTGATTTTGGAAAATCAGGGGGCCCCCATGTAATTTTTTTTAGATACTTGCTTTTGGTTTTCCTTCGTTTTCTCTCTTTTGATTTGATAAGTGGTTTCATGGCTCTCTTTCCTTGGTCATCCGTTCTTTGCACTGTTGTTCTTTGGCTTGATGAGGTTTTGGTGATTTCATTGATCTATTTCGTATTGATCATTTAGGATTTCTTGATGATCAAACTTTTATCCAAGCTTATTTGATTGCATACGCTTTAATCTCTGAAATCTTGCTTAATGACTATCATATTCCATAAATATTTTATTTATTTATTTCTAATAATTAACAAATATTTCACATAAGAAATAATTAGATAAGATGTGAAAATCCTAAAAATTTTGACATTTGAAAATTTGAAAATTTACCAAATTTTTTATATTTTCATTAAAGACTAATTATACACTTTTGTAAACTTTATTTATTTTCAATTTTTCCTTCACAATATTTTAAGGAATAAATAATAATGAATTTATATGTGAATAAGCCTTATGAATTATTATTCAACCATGTTTATAAAACTACATATAAAAAAACTAAAATAAGGTGACATCATCAATTCAAAAGTGTCAAGTCTATAAAAGACATAAAACTTTGATTTTAATGAATTTTATAATATTTTGATACTTTCAATAAAATCAATGTTTTTAATAAAATGTTGTAATAATATCAGTGCACTTGAACTTAATTCCTATGCTCATAAACTTGTAAATAAGTTTTATAAGCTAACTTAAATATGAATAGACACAAGTAAGTTTGGAGATAATAACATCAAACCGCTACATTTGCATGATAATGTTGCAATAAAAGGCTTGGAGTTATGTCAATAAATCACCATAAAATGTATTAATTCTTTTCAAAAGTCAAAGACTATTTCCATTTACAAATTATCTTCGACATATTTTCTTATAATGAAGTTCTTATTTTTAATATATTGATTCTGTAGATCTTTACGAAAGAATGACACGGAGGAATTTTCTTTGATACTGTTACATATAAAATGTTATCAGATATCAGGCCAAAGCATTAAAGGAATTCTTCGAAATGTCCATGAAAAAAGAGAGGAGCAATTATATTAGCCTGCGTGATTATCATCAGAATCTTCCTACCTAGATCGTACAACTTGTTCGTCAAAATTCGTTTTATATTTATTCAAAACAGAATATAAAAATGGGAAAGGTGTAGACGTATTTACAATTGCCTTGATCCATGCAAGAAGTTCAACGGAAGTCGAGACATCTGTAGCAAATCACGATCAATTTTTTTTAAAATTTAATGAGTTTCTTCAAGAAGCTTGCCACGATATCTAATTGATATTGCTGAGTTTTTCCATCACATCGAAAATATTCATGTGACAGAGATTCTCGCATAAGCAAATAAATCCCACGAGTTTTAAGCAGTCAAGGAAGGAGAGAATCACAATGAAGATTGCTAAAGCATGAATTTTAAACTGTTATTGAAACTTTCATCCATGCGAGTTCCATTTTATTCGGTCATTTAAATGCCTCATGTAATACGCTGGCTAAGCCTTCGCCAAGTTAACGAGGAGCAAGAGAGATGTGGCAGAATATAAGGAATTGTAGGCCAATACATTACATGCCTTCCATGATTTTCACAATTATGTTACCAGAGGTTTAAAAGAATGTCAGATCATCGAGATGGTTCCATTATTAAATCGCAGAAAGAAAAGGGAAAATTCTTAATCATTTTGTTTTTACGATAATTTTATTAGAGTTTTCATATTGTTCATTCTTTCTCAAAATTTGTTTATTCATAAATTTTGAAATCGTTATTTGATATATATATATATGAATGTGTAGGTTTGTTAAAATATTTTCAAGAGTATTTCTTAAGGTTCCTTAATATCGTGCCATTGGATAGCTTGGCAATTAACGGAGACCTTTGAGGTAATCTCTCAAAATTACTCCACGATTTCAGAGGAGTCTGCATACCAGAATTTGATCAAAGTTGTTACCAATATTGGTTAAGAAGGATAACATGGATCATTGCAAGGGGGGTGGACGGATTGAAGGAATATCGAGGCTCACTTTTTTACTTATAGGAGCATAAGAAAATCTCCAGGGAGGGGGAAAAAGCTTTCGTTAGGGTTGATGAAAAGTTACCTTTCTGTGCTATGTTTTTCTCTTTGTTCCATGTGTTTGTGAGAATAGAGAGAGAGAGATTCTGCCAGAAGTGATTTTTGGACATGTAAGAAGATCCGTAATTTTCATTCAGGGAGTTTTATAACCAGGGATCGCTATCATTATTGTTCCAAGATGTATTCAAACTGTTTTAGTAAGATTTAATTTTATTGTTCTTCCTCACTCATTTGAATAAAATTCAAATACATTTTCTATTTTTCATTCTGGCACTTAAAACTTTTATGTTTATCTGTCTAGAGTGTCTAATTTTATTGTATTTGATTGTTTGGAACAGTCTCAAGTCTGATGTAATGAGCAATTTGAAATAGATCAGTAGTTACTTTGTTGATTGCTTGGTTTTTGAAAGGTTGACGTGCTTAAAGAATTACATTATATTTTAATATATTGTAATCAAATCATACTTCTCACTCATAAGACTTATATAGATTAATCACGCTCCTGTGCAGGATAGTTTAGAAAATAGATTAGGTATAGTTAGTTTTCAAGTTATATTATAAGTTATATTTCATAGTGAAAAGGTACAGGTTGGCAGCTACTAAATCTGTGTGTTTTAGCAGCTATTAAATCTATGCGTTTCCACATATTGAAATTTGCATCTTAGTTAAATTTAATTTTTTTTTTGTCAAATAGTTTATTATTTATGAATCATTAAATTCTCATTGAGAGACTTTCCTTAAGAGAGCAAATTATAGTTAGATATAAATAGTAATTTTAATTTAGTAATAGTTAAATAAATATTTCATTTTATATATTAGCATAGTTTGTAGGTAAGTGGTCTTTTTTAATTTAGTTATTTTATTAAAATTTAGTTTAGTCTTTAGTTTGTTAATTAATTTACGAAACATTTTTCTAAGTTTAAATGGTAGAACTCTCCTTAAGAGAGTAAAACTTAGATGGTAGTAGGACCACAACATGAGAGGATCAACTAATCCAAATACACTGGAAGCTGTAGTAAGCGACTTGTGTGGGTTGATTCTCCTTAGTTGGCCACGTCAGAAAATCCGGCCAACAAATGGCGCTAGAAGGAGGGCCAAGGTAAAACAAGTGGTTATTTTTATTTTTTCAATTATCTTGATAACCATTTTTCTTCCAGCTCTTGTTTTTACATTTTATTATTTTATGCTCTTAGTTGTCACATATATGCTTAAGGGTTGGTTAGAATACAAGATAGCCATTTGAAGAGTCAATTAATTTGATGGCGAAGGCGATATATCTGCAAGAGAACACCTTGGGAAGTTTTTATGTAAATGTAAAAAACATAAGATTGTTGATCTTAATGCTACTTGCAGGTTATTTTCCCTTACTCTCAAAAGACGAATCAAATGTTGGTTGGAAACTTTTTCGCCTAATTTCTTTTTTACATGGTTTCAATTCGGACATGAATTTTTAAACACATTCAAGGATTATAATTCTAATAAAATTTGCAGTGAATTGCAGGCTATTCGAAGGAAGAAAGGTGAGTCTTTAGAAGGCTTTTCTGTCAGGCTTTCTCATATTCTTTGCAAATTTCATATTATTGATTTACCTTCTGAATCTGATCTTTTAAATATTGTTTTCAACTCTCAAGTTCCTCCCGTTCAACAAAATCAAGACGTTTTTCAAAAGCATGATAATTCACTAATTTTCCTAGAAACTTCCTCCTCTATTATTGATTTAGATACTTTTATAAGTTCTACCCAACCACTAGGTGAGAAGATCGAAGTAGAAGAGGTACCAATTTCTTCTGATCATTATTCTCCTCTCGAAGGAGAAAGTCATAATTATTTTATCCAAAATATTGAACCTATAAACATTAATGAATCGAATGAGGAAGAACATATTTATGATAAATTTATTCGTACAGATAGGGAAGTTGATTGTCTTAACGAACAACAAGATTCGGATTCTATTATTACAAAAATAGATTAAGATGAATTAATTATAAATCAAACTATATGTTCATCATTTTCTGATTTTTCTACTAATTCTTCTTTCAATTCAATTATCAATGAACACGAATATGTTAATTATAATTTTATATATTTTGACAATTAAATAGAAAAAGTCGAAGAAGAAGACATGAATCTTAATCACTCGACTAAATGTTGTCCGAGAAAATAGATTAATCTTTTTCAAGAGAATGTTAATAAAAGTTTTGATTCACATAAAATATTATCAATTCATCTTGATCTAATATCAATTTCATATGAAATGCTAAAAGGTACATCACCAAATTTTATTCAAAATAATTAGGTAATAAGAGAGAAATATTTTGGAAATTTAAATATTAATGATCTTTCTAAGTTGAGATATTCTTTTAATTTCCTCATTTCTAATTCTTACTATTTTATTTATCTTGATTTATTTTCTGATTTTGATATGCATAAGATTCCATTCGAAATATCTAACCATGTGGCATCAAAATTGCATTTCTATGAGATATCTAATAGTGATGATTCTCTTATTAAACATGAATATGAAAGATTGAGACATTTTATTATTATATCATCATCAGATACAATCTTTTACAAAGAACGAGGATTTATTGCAAGATAATTATAGTCAACTAATTTTTGATGAGATCAACACATCAACTTTTATTGAAACTAAAAATGTTTGTTCTCATCAAAATCATTTATATGGGAGATCTAATTTTATTGGTGAAAATAAAATCTTTGTCGTAGAGTTTTCTATAACTTGTGATCACCAAAACCTTGCATCTTCTTCAATTGATTCACCTTTAGCAATAGACCCTATTAACAATATTACTTCTTTCGATATTAGGCCACTACCTCTTCATTCACCTATTACATCATTTCATGATCTTATTTTGTATTTGAAACCAATTCTTTCAGATGTTAGTGTGACTAATGTTAACAATTTGATTTGTTCATTTGATTCTCCTAAGATAGGTTTTCCACGTATGGATTTCATATTTTTATATCATACTTTGCATTCTAAGTTTCATGACAAAATTGCAGAGTGCCTCGAAAATTATTATCTCAAAAGGTTTTCAGAAACTGGTAAACATGTCTTATCATTACATGTAAATAGAATTTCAAATAGTAAGGATGATAGATTTTGTTTTAGTTTTCTTTTATATTATTTTTGGTTATTATTAGTGTTAGAATATAATCCGTCAGGATTATTGTAAATAAATAATTAAATAGGAATTTGAATAGTTGCCCGGGAAGGTGAAAAGGCTGGTTCTCAACCGGCTCATTGTAATCTATAAATTAATGTTTTAGTCGTGAATAGAAATTGAATCGGGAGTTATTACCAACAAGTGGTATCAGAGCTTGGCTTTCATAACTCCTTCCTGCATGCCTTTCTGTGTGCCTGCTTCCATCCTGCTCAGTCAGTCTGCCCCTGCGCGCATTCATTGTGTGCGTTTTCTCCTCCAGTCTCTGCCTGCATGCATTAATGGTATAAAACAATACCTAACCCTAACCCTAATCCTTTCACGCTTATGAAGTTTCGTGAAGTTTTGTGTTGTGATCTGCGTAGTATTCCTTGAGAGCTGCAAAATTGTGGAGACAGTTGGCTTGCCAGACCTCCATTGAATATCCTGCAACCTCTATCTCCATCTCATCTCCCTCGCAGGAGCTTACTGGGCTCGTGTGACATTGAATCAGAAATATTTACAAGAAGTTGTTGAATGTTCTTGGGAAACTCCAAACGTTCCTCCCTCTGCTTCCTCGTTAAGTGCGTTGGAGACTGATATATCAGTCTCAATATTTTGCAGTCACGCTATATATATAATATATCAGTTCGAATTATAATCTTGTGCTGCGAGTTCGTTTTTATATATGTTGCGAGTTTGTATGCTGCGTATGGAAGATATTCTCCATACTGCGTATTGAAGACATTTACAATATGCTTGTGCTCCAGCTAAGGCCAACGCATCATTTGAATATCTCTTCATGATTGCTCTCTATTCCACCATTTTTTTTGTATTAAAGACTGAACCCTGGTGCGACTGCCCTCTTCTTCGTGCAAACCAGCGTTGAATATGCTGCGTTGTTAAAGAGCTCACGTTGTGTATGCTGCCTGAAGAGCCCGAGTTGTGAGACTGTGGAGAAGAAACTATGTTGTGAAGCCTGAACAATGCGTTGAAGTTGCTGTACTGGAAGCCCTAACTTTTTCTGCATAAAGACCGGCGAATTGGTGTGAAGACCAGCGTGTTGTTGTGAAGACCAGCGAATTGGTGTATCTTAGAGCCTGCGTAGAAAGTTGTAATATACCTGCGTGTAGATTTTCCTTGTGAAGGTGCAGTGAGAACGTGGAGTTTTCAGCTACGTGCAATCATTCAGATGCGTGGAGACCGAGGTGAACCCTAATTTTTTTTGCAGACCGATATAAAGCTGGTGATTTCAAGCCTTGTAACGGTGAAAACTGGTGCTATCTGATATATTTGCTGATATATAAGAATTGTATGCTGGTGCCTGCGTTGAAGGACGCCTGAAAAATGGTGCTGTCTGATATATAATGCATTGGTATTTGCTTGCTGCTTGATGGTAAAGATTCCTCCTGGAAGTGGAACTGCGACCTGTGCTGCAGGCCTTGAAAGATAATATGCATTGATTTCATATATATGCGTTGATCATATTTTGTGCGCTAGAGAGATAAAATGCGTTGATCATATATATATATGCGTTCCTCATATTGTTGATCATATATATATGATGAGTGAATATTGAAGTGAACCCTAATTTTTTTTGAAGTAAACCCTAATCTTAAGTGAAGCTGCGACTTGCTACGACCTATTGCCCCTACTGCATAATACCTATCGGTAGTGGGGTTACGGCAAAGCCTTCCTCCATGTGTGCTCTATCTATCCTCTATTACTTGCCTGAAACCAACCCAAGCAGATTTATAAAAGCAGTTAAGGGCGGCGCGGTTGAGCATTTGTTCTCTCCTTGCTTGAAGCTAGTCAATATTTAGTTGGATTTGTGCTTATTTTGTAACCAAAGAGAAGGTTTATGCCAGGTTTACAATATTATTGCCATTGTAGAAGTTGATGAGGCACATGCAACGCAGTTAGGGTTGGAAAACTGCTCTCTCATGGGATATATTGTGACCTGATATATTGTGTTTGACTAATATATGCTGACTGATGCTGAATGGTACATATGCGTTGAGTCTGGAAACTTTTCTATGATTGCTGGTGTATACATGTTGATGTCTACTTCCTGAAATGCTGCTGAACCTGTGGAGCTGCCTACGAAATCAAGAGAGCCTGTGTAAACTCTGAATACTGAGACTGATATATTGCATTGTGATACTGAGACTGATATTAACTGATATATTTTGTATTGAAGGAGCCTGTAAAATTGCATTGTACTCACCTTGGCAGAGACTGTAGACCTGCAAGGTTATTATTTTCCTATATCTCTTTGTCATATCAAGTTTATTATTGTAAATTACACTAACGATTGTAAAGATGCACTCTTTGGCATCTAGTATTGGTGCTGCCCTTGCCGGCAAAGACCAATCCAAAGACCCTTTCAAGGGAGGTTGCGGCAAAGAGAGAGGCAGAAGAAGAAGAAATTTCAGAGGCAGAGGGGGCAGAAGCAAAAGATCAGATTTGCAATGCAAATGTTGTGGAAAGACTGGGAACA
>LPNX010769229.1:4457-31205 GCA_001517045.1 Pseudotsuga menziesii | reverse complement strand
TTGAGATTTCTGTGATCTCAACTTCATTGGGGGAGAATATGAATTTCTTAGGAGACCCAGTGTGGGTCATCTGGTACACTGACAAGAGGTTGGAGGCGATACCAGGGACATACAGCACATTGTTGAACTGACCATGATCAAGATCTATCCTTCCTTTGCCCAAACTTTCAGTGAGAGAGTCATCTCCCAGTACAATAGATGGTCCTTTCGACTTGTCCAGTGAGGAGAAGGCATCCTTAGTCGAAACCATGTGTCTTGAAGCTCTAGAATCAATGATAAAACTGGGTGAGCTTGATGTGCTAGCAACCAATGCATGAACTCTCTCTCTGTCATCTGAACTTGATCCTCCTTCTCTCTTCTTTGAGCTTTCTGGAAGGGAGATGCCATTCTTTTCCAGGATTTGGGTCAGCATATCAATCTACTTTTTCATACAAGAGCTTTCAGTGTGATTTCCCTTCGAACAGTATGAGCACTTGTTCATTTCACCTTTGTTTTTCTTCTTCTGGGTATTTTTCTTCGGACCTTGTTGATCCTCTGGAGACTGTTTCTTGTCTCTCTTTTTCTCAGGTGTCTTTTTAGCTTTCTTTTTTCTTTTTGAATCCACCCTCAAATCTCCAGCAACCAGTGCTTGGTCTTTGGATGGTTTGATGGTTCCCATCATCACCAACTTGTCTTGTTCTTGTGTGAGAGATTCCATGAAATATGCAAGACTAGGCATCTTCCAGGTTCGAGCAGTGAGTTTTGTGGCATAGAAGGTCGAAACAAAGACTGAGTAGTCAGGTCCTAGCTTCGAGAGGATGGCCAATACGAGCTGATCATCTTTCTTTTCGATACCACACTGCTTCAGCTGCAAAACTAGTGCTTTGAACTTGGAGAAATATAGCTGCAGGGATTCAAAGCTACTGGGACTCAGAGAAATCAGCTCATTTTCGATCTGATGTCCCCTCATATCATCTTTCTTTCCAAAAATATCAGAAATATTCTCCCTTACTTGATCCGGTGAAGTTAATCCATCGAGATGGAAAAGGAGGTCTCGGGAAATACTGAGACATAGGAGGCCATAGGCATCATCTCTCCGATTGTGCCATTTGATCTTCTCTACAGCAGCATTGGGATCTGCTTCTATAGCCATAGTCACCCTGTAGAGGCCTTTCACTCTCAACAAGATCTCCATCTCTGCTTTCCATTCAAAATAGTTGAAGGGAGTCAAGATAGTTTTCTGTGAATCCATAGCCTTAGAAAATATGTCCCGGCTGTCAGTAGAAGGCTCCCAGTCTTGATGTCGAACCTGCAAAAAAAAATTTGAAGGAGAGTAACAACCTACAATGGCTCTGATACCATGTATAAATTCATCCCAGCAGTGGATTAATTTTACCCACAACAATTATCAATTGATCATGCAAAATTGCTAACAATGGAGACTGAATATGGAGCTGTAACACAAAATTATATTAACTGAGTGTACAATAGCCAACCCTATAATAACATAGGCTATTGAATAAATATAATACATGAAGAAATTGAATGCATGAGGAAGCATCCAAATCTAGCATAAAGCAGGCTTACCAAAAATAAGCAAATCCCCCATAGGTGTAAAAGCTGGATCCCAAATCTGTCATGGAGCTCACGAATTGGAAAAAAGTCATAGGCAAGATAAAGAGTGGTGGAATGGAATCTCATACATTCTTTTTCATGGAGAAAAGAGAGGAGGATGTGTAGGACAAAAAACAAGTTCACCTCACCTAGTCTAGCTTTCCCATGTGCCTTAAAACACTGAAAAAGCAGGCAATAAAGCAGAAAAAGCAAATAGGCGCCTAGGAGGCCAGGAATAAAGTAGATTTGATTCCTAAGGCTTTCCCAAGTGCTACATGAGTCAGATATGGAAATTTTGACCTCTATGGATAGGCAATTAGCAACTTGCACAAGTTGGGACACATGAACTAGGCAAATAAGACAAAAATAAATGAATTAATGTCTAAGTGGGTAAACTATGGGTTGATTATTATAACACCAGGAATCCTCAGTGTGAGACTAAGAGCCCTTTCTATGCAGTGCTTTTGAGCATGGTTGGATGTAAGTGCAGAGCCCTTTCGATGCGGTGCTCTCAAGCATGGTCGAATGTAAGTGCTGAGCCTTTTCAATGCGGTGCTTTTGAGAATGGTCGACTATAAGTGTTGATCCCTTCCGATGCGGTGTCTTCGGATATGGTCCAATGTAAGTGCAGAGACCTTTTTATGCGGTGTGCTTGCACATGGACATATATAATTGTTGAGCCATTCTGGCGCAATGTGTTTCCACATGGTCAAATGTGAGTGCTAGGCCTTTCTGGCAAGATGAGGTTAGATGTGAGTGCTGGGCATGCCTTTCTGACAAGATGAGGTCAGATGTGAGTGCTAGGCATGGATTTATAACAAGATGAGGTCAGATATAAGAGTTGGGTGGGCCATTCTGACTTAAGTGTCAGATATAAGCATTGATGAAGACCTACATGAAGGGTAGTCCTACAAGACTGACTTTGTAGAACTTCCTATGACGAGAAGAATCGAGAGATAGCACCAATGATCCAGAATTGATGATGATCCAGATCAAGTGATGATCCAGATGTGATGATGATCTAGACTTGATTATGATCTATATCAAGTGATGATCCAAATTTGATGCATGATTTGATGATGATATAGTGATGATTCAGCAGTGATGATCCAGTGGTCGTGATGATGCAGATCCCATGATGAAGAAGACTTGAAGAAGAAGATGACTTAAAGATGAAGAAGACAAATAAGATGAAGAATACCTAAATATGATGATGACTTGAAGACAAAGAATACTTGAATATGAAGACAACTTGAAGATGACGATGCCGAGATGAGCCAGTCGATACAGAGAAGAACACCAAGTGCTGAAAATTGTGTCGAAAGAATACCTTCCTAGTTAAGAGGGAGTGTTCATGTAATTGTAACTTCAAGATGTATTCACCTATGTATCTTATGTCTTGTACCCCGATGTTTATTCTGGGATGTGTCTGTTGTTGATCGAAATATTTCACCTCCTGCGGACAGTAAGGTGTTTCGCTGGTCTGAATGGTTCAGATCCAAAACAAATAGATCACAGAGGTTGATAACTCCCCCTAGATGCCATAGATATCTGGAATACAAGGCCTTGATATTTCACCTATGTACCTGCAAAAGAGTTCAACAAAAAATAGATCAAAGCAACCAGAATATGATCTACTAATCTATGCTAGTGACTAAGGAATCTAGCAATATATATCTGAAATCAAACATCAACAATATATATGGGACAGAAAATTAACTTGCATTACAAATATGAAGAAGTTTACAACCAAGCCTTAGTGTTGACATGCATCTCCATGAAACCATCTCTTCATCCCCAAAAGCTCCGACTCTAGCTCTCTATGCTCTCTCCAAATGATCTTGGGCCAAGAATCAATCCAACAGCATAACAATACCTTCAATGTTCCCCCCTCAACCATGGCTATGAGCTCATATATATAGGGATTTAATGGATAGAGATGGTTGAGAAATTAGTGGGTGAGTTGGCCTCTAAGATCCTAGGATGAGGGATCTCGATCTCAACCAACCCACAGTAGTAGGGATAAGAGATATCTCGAGGCTTGTCATCTAGAATCCTCGAGAAGCTTCTCTTTTTACCCTTTTGGCTAGGGTACCGCACTTTCCCTTCTTTGACAGAGTGGTTCTGGTAATAACTGCCTATGGACCAAGGGTGACAGGCGATGGCACCGCTTGTGCACAACCGATGAAAAGCAGTGCAAACAGGGGTACCGCTCTTGGATAAGGGAGCATGAGTGGTGCTGAGAATTTGTATGATAGACTGATAAGAAACCATTTAGTCTTCACTCCATAAGTTGGGATTTCAGGGCAAGGAGGTATGTCAAAGTTCTTATCACATGATGGTGATAGGATTTTGGTATAACAAGATTCCCCCCAAAGCATTAGTCTTAGAGTGATACGATAAACGAGAGCTTTGAGAACAAGTCGTTGCCAGGAGATGAAAATGCTGGCTCGATTGAAGCATGCAGTCAAATAGGCATCTGTAGTACATCAATATGTTGACTCATAGACACAAGTAACCAAACTCATAGCTACAGACCAATACAAAGCATATCCATGAGTGGAATAAACAAGCATGGCTACTAGAATACAACGTAGATCCATGTGATAGAGGACTCAAACTTGGACATAGCTACCAAACATACAACATAGATCTATGTCATACAGATGCAAATTTGAGCATAGCCATGACCATACAAATGTGGATCCATGCTAGATATACAAAAATCCATCACAACCTAAGGAAAAGCAATGAGCGCTTTTAAACAGATACCTAGGGTCTTCATCTCATCTTCCACAAAGTACAATTTTATCCATGTGATTACAATGATCTGAATTCAAACATGGTAGAAACCACTTGATTACCGTCCAATGACATGAACCGTTAACAAGTGTGAGGGATATCACCATTAATGTCAGTGATTCCCAAGGAACCCTAGTACAATCTACTGAGTGTAAATAGATATCCTGACGTCGAACACCCAATCGATTCTATCGATCAAAGGTCGATGATGTGAACCAATGTCGAGAGCGAGAGAATCTGTCATTAAGGCATACAGATCTCAAGGTACTAAGTATTGTTTCTAAGACTATTTCCCGGATGATGAGATGATGTCGACTGGAATAGGTCGTTGAAGGAGGGCCATGATGAGTCCCACATCGACGACATGAAACTCAGAACATAGTTCTGGAATGATGTGAACATAGTAACCATATGACTGACTCAAAGATATTGACACAAAGGATGTGTATACTGCAGAGGTAAGACTTCTTCATATTCCCTTTAAACATCACGTGGCATGACAAAATGACTTGGCAGCATGACTGAACAGGATAGATACAGAATGCGACAGTGGACAATGCATTCTTTTGAAAGACTCAAAGGATTGACATGACTCATGAAAGTGGATCATCACGGTGATCAGCTGAATACCCAATTGACTAACATGATTTTGCAGACAAGTTCCATGTTCAAAGGTAACAAAAAACAACTACCATTATTTGCAAAATGATTCCCTTTCCCATTTCCCCCATCATGATCAATGAGTGCCTCTTTTCAGTTTTACGAGTTCAAAAAGGGTAACAAACACTCGACATAGCTTGTCAAAAGACAAGTCCAGTCTCATATGTTTTACGAACCTGAGAGAGGATGGGTTCATTCCCAAAACAAGTCTCTCAATGTTTAATTTTTAATGAGTCCACTGAAAGAAAACTTGGTATCATTCATGTTTAGAGAGTCTAAACGAATATGGAAGAAGAATCCATGGGGGTCCTTTTTCGTATGATTTAGTCTCTAAAGCCTGAAAAAGTATAAAATCATACCTTAGAGAACTCTTCCAGTCATGGTTGGTTGGAGTGTTCCTTTCTTGTAAATAGTACTATCCGAACCGAGAAAGAGATAACCTACCGTCGGATAAATGACTCTTCAAATACTTTAATGAGCATGAAGAAGACAAGATCGCTAGACAATCTTTTCATATTTAGGGAGTCTGAAAAGGGTTTAAAGAGAACTCCATGAATTTTCTTTACACAATGTCACTTTTTATGAGCCTGGAAAGATTTGGAAATGGACTCGACTATCTTTTCATGTTTAAGGAGTCTGAAAGAACATGTGAAAAGAATACTCCATAATGTTTCTTTACACAATATTGTATTTTACGAGCCTGGAAAGATTCAGAAACAGACTTGGGACTTTAATACTAGATTTTAACTAGTGTGACAAAGTGTCCTAATAAACGCTCAATGGCCTTTTTTGTTTTGTGAAAGTATGAAAAAGCCATAAACAAACTTTCCAAAGCTTTTACTAAACTCAACCTGCAGACGACTCATAAACAAGTGTTAAATTCATCCAAAATCAACATTATGGGATTATGACAAATAGATTTTGACCAAAACATGATGTAATATCAAAACTATACTAAGTCAGACCCAAAAACAAATGTCTATATAAGGCAAGTAAATAGTAAAAAACCAAACATTTCACTATTTACCTCTTGGGAAAGAGCACTTGGAGCATTTTTTAGCCAAATCTTCCACACCTGATACTAGGAGTTTCCACCGTCCGTTTTCAATTTCATCAGTTGCAGGTAAGAGCTAAGACCTTCCTCTTTCATTTCATAGCTTTCATTTTGGGATTTAATGGGGTTTTAGGCCTATTTGGCGAGCCCTAAAATCCTATTTGCGGGCACCACGGCTACCCCTTGTGGGATAGGTGGTACCTCCCAAGAACCGCAACAAAGACAAGGCAAACAGGCGGTGCCACCACCTGTCTCCCACAGGGCACAGGCGGTGCCAGCCGTGGAGACATTAAACTCATGATATATACAAAACTAGCTCATTCTTTTGATTTATAATGATTTAAGGATGATATTGATGTATACCATTGTAGTTTTGGTAGGTCTAGGCTTCCAAAATATGGTGATATGGAAGGAAAGAACTCATGATTATGAGGATGCCGCTACTGAAAGGAATCCGATGTGTATTGTCGCACTCTGAAACTGTGGACTTCTAAATTTCTTCTAGACACCAAGCATGGTGTCCCACGAGAGACTACTGGAGCACATCCTGAGAATGTGGAATCCAGAATAGCACTATTTCGAGGTTGGGGCACATATACGTACAGTGGAGGTAGAGGAAATCTGCTTCCTGACTGGCCTATCAAGACGGGGTGCCCATATATCACTGACTGGTTCCCACAGTAGGGACATTACCACTAGAGAGCTCATAGATCAGAACTATGTACTAGGTACAGGTACATCAGGGAATAAAATCCCAATCAGAGGAGTGACAAATAGGGCTCTACGGATTGTTCTATTCACCATGCAAAGGGTGGCAGGGAGCCAGGGTGTACACCAAGATTCCAGGGCACATATGTTGTATGCCCTAGAGGTAATGCCACCTACAGTGTTCAACTGGGTGGAAGCCTTGCTTCAAATTTTCAAGGATCAGCAGACTAAATGTCGACAGGGAGAGCTGAAGCAATTCGGCTCTGGTTCCATCTTAGCTTGTTTCTTCTTCAAGCGGGTCCCCTAGATGAGGCCCCAGGTGACTTTTCAAAGTCTGAGAGCATGAGACCCCCGCATGCTGAGGTGGGTCCAATTCATGGCTTGCACAAGAGCAGGTAGGGGCAGAGTGAAGTTTAGTGACACGTTCTTCGGATGGTTGTGGGATCAAATGCTCATGGTCGAGGACTATGCTTATGTGGGCACAAATTTTACAAGCGATATTGACCTACCACTCCCTCCTGGAGGGAAGTGGGGAGACATTGGTAAGAAACAAGAAACCCTAAAGATGAAAAATGTTTTTATGTTTTTAATGTTTTATTATTTTTTTGATAAGTGATCAGACCTATTTGTCTTCATGCATATGTTGGAGCAGTGAGGCCTAGAGGAGCATCTCCATTAGACAGGCGAGCTGGAGCTCGCTTCGTGCCATAGGGTGATGATATCACTAGGGAGATGGAGGAGAACCTTGAGAGATTGACTCTGGACATCCCAGATGCTAACATAGATGATCTCCCGACTAGATATCAGAGATCTACGGCGGGAGTACCAGGTCGATTCAGCAGGCTACTCTGTAGGGTGGCTTGAGCAGTGATGTGCTATCATGAGCACCACCAGTAGATGAGACATATATATTGAAATCTGATAGCTTCAGGATTTTTGTATGATGATTTTTCCTGAAATCCTACGTGCTTCAGAAGAGGTCTCGTGACCTATTTTTGTAACATTTTTCATATATATATATATATATATATATATATATATAGATAGATATATATATATATATATATATACAGACTTTTACATGATGTTTATACGTTTCAAATGGATGAATGCATTTTCTATGAGTTCTATGTGTCTTTAAATGTTTATTTACAATGTACCATGTTTGATTAACGTCATGAATGGGCAATATGCCAATCTAGGATGTAATTAGCCAATGAATCAGAAACTACATTATGTTCCCTAGGGATATGCCTATATGTAATAGTTCCAGATGATCTTTCTAACAAACGTACCCTCTGGAAGAGGTAGAGGAGCACCAGGTTCCTAATGGTGTAGATATGGTTTAAATGACAAACCACGAGCTGAGATTCCATCAAAGCTACTAGATCATGGACATCTTGGGAGGAAGCTTTAGTCAAAAGACCGATGACTACTTCATACTTGGCGATGTTATTAGCAGCGGGACATAAGAAAACCACTCTTGAATTAACCAAATATTCAGCTGGAGAATAAAGAGCCCAAGCAGCTGAGGCTAGATTCAAGGTGTGGTGGCAAGCACCATCAGCAAAGCCATAGAAATCCATCTGCATAACCAAAACATGGTATAAACAGATGCAGGCACCAAAACTCAAAACCATCTTGAAAACACTGAAAACAAACTGAAAGTCAATCAATATACATATATACAAGATACCATCCGAGAAGACCTAGGCATAGTACCTTTTTAGGTACAACCCATTGCGAGGTTTCCCTAAAGGGATTCCATCATAATCTACCAACTCATAGGCTCCTTTCTCTAACACCTTGGAAATAACGAAAGGTCCATACAACATAGACTCAAACTTACCCTTTCCTATCTTGTCATATCTCTGGTCATAAGTCAAAACTAGGTCACCCTCATTGAAAACATGAGGCTGGACAGATTTATTGTACTATGCCTTGAAGCATTTCTTATGTGCCTCATTAACCAAGGTAGCATCTCTACGAGTCTCATCAAGGTTATTCAAGTACAAAAATATCGCTTCCTCTGCGGAAGTGTTTCAGAGAAGTTCAACGACGAGTTGTAAAGATGGAATCTGACATTGAATAAGCAAGATAGCTTCAAGTCCATAGAAAAGATGGAATGGTGTGAAACCAGTGGTTGTTTTCATGGAAGTCCGATAATCCCAAAGAGCAGAAAAAAGAATGATATGCCAATTGGATTTATGATCTCCAACCATCTAGCGAAGCATAGTTTTCAAAACCTTGTTAATGGCCTCTACCTGACCATTAGCTTGTGGATAATATGGCGTAGAATTTTCATGGCAAAAACCTAGCTTGGCACTCAATTCCTCCATCATTTGACTATGGAAATGGGATCTGTGATCAGCGACGATGGACTGTGGAACTCCAAATCTATCTATGTTATGATTGAACAAGAAGAGAACGACAGTCTTACCATATTCTACATATGTAGGCATGGCCTCAGCCCATTTTTTAAAATAATCCATGACTACGATGGTGTAACCATGCCCCTCGGTTGAGGTAGGTTTACAATATATGAATTCGATCCCCCATTTGGAAAAAGGGCCAATGACAATGACGGGGTGAAATAGATCAGGATGGGTGTAATTTTTGGGATAAAAATGTTGCCATGGTGGGAATTTCTTAATAGCCTCATGATAGTATTTGAAGACAGAAGGCCAGAAATAGCCAGCATGAAGAATTTTCTGGGCTATAGGCATCCCAGATGAATGACTGCCATAGGCTCCAGAGTGGCAATCATTTAACACATGTTTAGCCTCCTCATCAGTGAGGCATCGCCGGAGAATGGATTCAATCCCACATCTATACAAGTTGTCATGCAAGATGAGGTAGTATTTCACATGGTGATGAATGCGGTGATGATCATCGCGAGATAGATGCAGTTGAAAATTTTTCGTCTAGAGATAAATCAACAAATATCCATACCAAGGATCAGTAGTGCTAATTAGGAACAAGAATTCATTAAAAAATGAATCGTTGGGCTCAAATTCCGTGGTAGCATAGGGAAGGTCACATATAAGCTCGGAAAAAACCAAGGATTTATTTGATGTAGCCTTGACAAACTCAAGATTGAACTCCTGAAGGATGATGATCCAACAGGAGTACTTTCCCCCAAGTACCTAACAAATCAGAATGTAGTACATCAGGTTCTGGTCTGCCAATACGGTGGTAGTGCAAAGTAGAATGTAGTGACAAAATTTTTGCACAGCAATGAACATGGCCAAAGCTAGCTTCTCCACATGTCAATAAAAGGTTTCAAAATCAATGAGATTCTTACTGGCATAATAAATCACATGCTCTTGACCGTGGATATTTCCCTGCACTAAAACCATGGCGATGGTAGTAGCGGAGGCGGCAATATACAAGAGAAATTATTTTGAATAGTCTGTGGGGTGTATCACAGGTGAATGAGTCAGAGCATGCTTAATACTATCAAAGGCATGTTGGGCCTAGTCATTGCAGAAGAATGGAGTGTTCTTCTTGAGGAGACGCATATAACCGTGCGTTTTCTCAGCGAAATTGCACACGAAACGGTGGAGAAAATTTGCTTTCCCTGCAAACTTTGGAGTTCAAGGATGGTGGTTGGGACTGGTAGATTAATGATGGTAGAAATCTTCAAAGGATTGATCTGGATGCCATATTTGGATACCACAAAGCCAAGCAGACGTCCTGTCTCAACGCAAAAAACACATTTATGTGGATTGAGTCGTATATTATAATGATGACACCTCAGGAATATGTCTCGAAAATGACTAGGGTGGTCCTCCCATCACTGTGAATGACAAGGAAGGTCGTTAAGGTATGGTTCAACAATATTTTTAATGTCATGAAACGCATAGGACATCGCACGCTGGAATGTGGCACTAGTGTTTTTCAAGCCGAAAGGTAACTTCTTATACACAAAGGTTCCCCATGGGCAAATGAATGTCATATTATGGTGATCGGTGGGCAATATCTCAATCTGATTGTAGCTGGAGAAGCCATCCATGAATGAAAAGATGACACTCATATCACAGTTGTCGATAATCTAATTGATGTGTGGGGTAGGAAAGTTTTCTTTGGGAAAAACTTTATTTAAATCCATAAATTCGATACAGAATCTAATGGTGCCCTGCTTTTTATTGGCAGGGACAATGTTCGATACCCATTCCGTCAGAGGTACATGATAAATAAAACCAGCTTTTAGAAATTTCTCAATCTCAGCTTTAATAGTTGCGGCCTTCCTAGGATGGAATTGCCTAAGTTTCTACCTGATAGGTTTAGTCATGGGATAAGTTCTAATCTTGTGGACCATAATGGAAGGGTCAATCCCTGGCATCTCTTCATAGGACCAGGAAAAAATATCACGGAATTCCTTAAAAAGTGCCTTATATGCTTCAGATTCATCTCTGGAGCAGTTCTGCCCAACATGAGCATGCTCAATAACATCAAGCTTGGCTGATATGTCAATTGGGTTCATCTCAGTAATGTTGCAAAGGTTTCCTTCAGAATCTGTATCTTGCAACAATATAGGACTTTTTGGAAAGTTGACAATATCAGTATGAAAAAAGGATGCAAAATCATAACTGCCCGAACTGGTATTGGGGAGGAACATGGATCTATGATGGTGATCCTCCCAAATGAGCTTACCCATGTTCATGATATCTATAATGGACTTGTCAGAAGGAAAATTCGCAGAGAGATAGTCTAGAACTGGAAGAGAAGGTGCTAACCAGTATGGTAAATGGTAAGGATCCGAAGCCACTAAATGAATGTCATTAGTGTGATCATCGGAACAAGTTTGAATGGTGTCATACATAGCTTCATGTGGGATCAAAAAGGTGGTCTCAACAACATTTGTGCCCTGGGGCTCAATATCAAATGAAGCGATCATATGTACTATCGCGATATTCGTGCTAGGAGGAGTGGAGGGAAAAATCCCCATAAGGGATGAATCCTTCAGCATACCTACCCCAATCAACTGGTAAGGAGGAGGGGACTGACCTAACATGGGGATGTTATTAGCCGTAGAGGTAGTAACATTCGACGTACGGAAATCAAGCTGGTCAATAGTAACAATTCTCCCGAGATGCGGGAATTGGACTGTTTGAAATACTGTTGAAGCAACAGCATTCATGGCATAGAACCAATTCCTTACTAAAAGGAGGTTATAATCTAAAGGGGAATCTACCACTTCTACTTGGATGCATTTAACAATTCTTTATGAGTCGTATGCAGGTTGACTTTAGTAAAAGCTTTGGAAAGTTTTTTTATGGCTTTTTTGTACTTTCACATAATGGAAAAGGCCATTGAGAGTTTATTAGGACACTTTGTCACGCTCGTTAAAATCTAGTATCAAAGTCTCGATCCCATTTCCGAATCTTTCCAGGCTCATAAAATACAATATTGTGTAAAGAAATGTTATGAAGTCTTCTTTTCACATCTTCTTTCAGACTCTTTAAACATGAAAAGATAGTCGATTCCATTTCCGAATCTTTCCAGGCTCGTAAAAAGTGACATTGTGTAAAGAAACTTCATTGAGTTCTCTTTAAACCCTTTTCAGAGTCCCTAAATATGAAAATATCGTCAAGCAATCTTGTCTTCTTCACACTCATTAAATTATTTAAAGAGTCATTTATCCAACGGTAGGTTATATCTTTCTCAGTTCGGATAGTACTATTTACGAGAAAGGAACGCTCCAGCCAACCATGACTGGAAGAGTTCTCTAAGGTATGATTTTATACTTTTTCAGGCCTTAGAGACTAAATCATATGAAAAAGGACCCCCATGGAGTCTTCTTCCGTATTCGTTCAGACTCTCTAAACATGAACGAAACAAAGTTTTCTTTCAATGGACTCGTTAAAAATTAAACATTGAGAGACCCATTTTGGGAATGAATCCATCCTCTCTCTAGTTCATAATACATATGAGACTGGACTTGTCTTTTGACAAGCTATATCGAGTGTTTGTTACCCTCTTTGAACTCATAAAACTGAAAAGAGGCACTCATCGATCATGATGGGGGAAATGGGAAAGGGAATCATTTTGCAAATAATGGTAGTTGTTTGTTATTACCTTTGAACATGACACTTGTCTGCACAATCATGTGAGTTAATTGGGTATTCAACTGATGTCCATGATGATCCACTTTCATGAGTCATGTCAATCCTTTTAGTCTTTCAAAATAATGCATTGTCCACTGTCACATTGTGTATATGTCTTGTCCAGTCATGCTGCCAAGTCATTTTGTCGTGCCGCCTGATGTTCAAAGGGAATCTGAAGAAGTCTTACCTTTGCAGTATACACATCCTTTGTGTCAGTATCTTTGAGTCAGTCATATGGTTACTATGTTCACATCATTCCAGAACTATGTTCCGAGTTTCGTGTCGTCGATGTGGGATTCATCATGGCCCTCCTTCAACGAGACTATTCCCGTCGACATCAGTTCATCATCCAAGAAATAGTCTTAGAAACAATACTTAGTACCTTGAGATTTGTATGCCTTAATGACAGATTCTCTTGCTCTCAACATTGGTTCACATAATCGACCTTTGATCGATAGAATCGACTGGGTGTTCGACATCAGGACATCTATTCGCACTCAGTAGATTGTACTAGGGTACTTTGGTAATCATTGATATTAATGGTGATCTCCCTCACACTTGTTAATGGTTCACATCATTGGTCGGTAATCAAGTGGTTTCCACCATGTTTGACTTCAGATCATTTTAATCTAATGAATAGAATTGTACTTTGTGGAAGACGAGACGAAGACCCTGGGTATCTGTTTAAAAGTGCTCATTGCTTTTCCCCAGGTTGCAATGGAGTTTTGTATATCTAGCATGGATCCACATTTGTATGGTCATGGCTATGCTCAAATTGGCGTCTATATGACATACATATACGTTGTATGTCTGGTAGCTATGTCCAATTTTGAGTCCTCTATCACATGGATCTACGATGTATTCTAGCAGCCATGCTTGTTTATTCCACTCATGGATCTGCCTTGTATTGGTCTATAGCTATAAGTTTGGTTACTTGTGTCTATGATTCAACATACTGATGTACTACATATGCCTACTTGACTGGATGCTTCGATGGAGCCAACATTTTCATCTCCTGGTAATGACTTCTTCTCAAAGCTCTCATTTATCGTATCACTCTAAGACTCATGCTTTGGGGGGCATCCTGTTATACCAAAATCCTGTCACCATCATGTGATAATACCTTTGACATACCTCCTTGCCCTGAAAACCTAGCTTCTAGAGTGAAGACTAAATGGTTTCTTATCAGTCTATCATACAAATTCCCAGCACCGCTCATGCTCCCTTATCCAGGAGCGGTACCCCTGTTCACATCGCTTTTCATCGATTGTCCACAAGCAGTGCCACTGCCTATCACCCTTGGTCCATAGGCGGTTATTACTAGAACCGCTCTGTCAAAGAAGGAAAAGCGTGGTACCCTAGGTAAAAGGGTAAAAAGAGAAGCTTCTCGAGGCTTCTAGATGATAAGCCTCGAGATATATCTTATCCCTACTACTGTGGGTTGGTTGATCTAGAGATCCCTCATCCTAGGATATTAGAGGCCACCTCACCCACTAATTTCTCAACCATCTCTATCCATTAAATCCCTATATATATGAGCTCATAGCCATGGTTGAGGGGGGAACATTGAAGGTATTATTATGTTGTTGGGCTGATTCTTGGCCCAAGATCATTTGGAGAGAGCATAGAGAGCTAGAGTCGGAGCTTTTGGGAATGAAGAGCTAGTTTCATGGAGATGCATGTCAACACTAAGGCTTGGTTGTAAACTTCTTCATATTTGTAATGCAAGTTGATTTTATGTCCCATATATATTGTTGATGTTTGATTTCAGATATATATTGCTAGATTCCTTAGTCACTAGAATAGATTAGTAGATCATATTCTAGTTGCTTTGATCTATTTCATGTTGAATTCTTTTGCAGGTACACAGGTGAACTATCAATGCCTTGTATTCTAGATATCTATGACGTCTAGGGGGAGTTATCAACCTTTGTGATCTATTTGTTCTGGATCTGAACCATTCAGACCAGCGAAACACCTTGCTATCCATAGGAGGTGAAATATTTCGATCAACAAATATGGTGACTCCACTGGGAAGACCCTGGTAAAGTAAATGGGAAGGGTGAGAATCTCTTTTCCTAAAAGAAAACACCAAGCACACCTATATGCCAATGCACTCTAACCTTTCAAATTTCTTAAAAACATAAGAAAATCTAACTTAAAACTACCATTTTTTATATTTTGATCAAGATAGTCCTATATGCATGAGAGACAAAATATCGTAAAGGTACTGAAAGCTTATGAAGCCAATAAAAAAACCCAAATACAACGCTCAAATATGATGTCTTAATCTCAAGCAAAACTTTTCTTTTTTGAAGGGAAGAAAAAGAAGTTTACTATGCAAGCAAGAAATGAAGTCTAGAAGCTAATCTAATGTTCTTCTTTCAGTACATGCAATGAAAAGAGAATTCAATGAGCACCCTAACTTTCAGAAAAAAAGAAATCCTTCTTTAAACACAACCAATGAGCAAGAAGCGGATGAACAATAAAAAAGACTAAACAAATTTTGAAACTCCACTCAAAATCAATCTTAAACCATCAAAGCAGCAAGCCACACACATCAGACTCAATAACACAAGCCTGATAATAGAACTGAAAGCAATCAAAATTCCAAATTTTTGCAAATAAAAATGAGGAAAAGGGCGTTTTGGACTAATGCTTACCTGGTACATCGCTTTGTAGGTGTTGTAAGAGCATTTCCAAAGCAACACCTCTCTTCGCTAACCGGATACGGGTTGTGGAACCGCTTACTGTCCACTGTGTTCAGGTGGTGGCACCGCTCCTCGCACAAAGCATTCCTGTGGTTCCTTGTAGATGGCCAAAACAACAACATAACAATGGATCATATCAAAAACATACCAGATTAAGATGGATATTGTCGAATTGAATATGGTAACAAAGCATAAAAACCTGAAATAACACAGATCTGGAAATTTCAAACTTGAATAATACAAATCAGAAAGTAGATCTAACTGTAAAGAGTTGAAGAAAACAGAGCCTGGATTCGGACAAGAGTTGCAAAATGAGGACAATCAGAACAACTGAATACAACTACTCCCCAGCAAAGTCACCAGATTTGCTGATCGAAACCTCCTGTGGACAGCAAGGTGTTCCGCTGGTCTGAATGGTTCAGATCCAGAACAAATAGATCACAGAGGTTGATAACTCCCCCTAGACGCTATAGATATCTGTAATACAAGGCCTTGATAGTTCACATGTGTAACTACAAAAGAGTTCAACACAAAATAGATCAAAGCAACCAGAATATGATCTACTAATCTATGCTAGTGACTAAGGAATCTAGCAATATATATCTAAAATCAAACATCAACAATATATGTGGGACAGAAAATCAACTTGCATTACAAATATGAAGAAGTTTACAACAAATCCTTAGTGTTGACATGCATCTCCTTGAAAACAGCTCTTCATCCCTAAAAGCTCCGACTCTAGCTCTATATGCTCTCTCCAAATGATCTTGGGCCAAGAATCAGTCCAACGGCATAACAATACCTTCAATGTTCCCCCCTCAACCATGGCTATGAGCTCATATATATAGGGCTTTAATGGATAGAGATGGTTGAGAAATTAGTGGGTGAGGTGGCCTCTAAGATCCTAGGATGAGGGATCTCGAGATCAACCAACCCACAGTAGTAGGGATAAGAGATATCTCGAGGCTTATCACTAGAATCCTTGAGAAGCTTCTCTTTTTACCCTTTTACCCAAGGTACCATGTGTTTCCTTCTTTAACAGAGTGGTTCTGGTAATAACCGCCTATGGACCAAGGGTGACAGGCGGTGGCACCACTTGTGGACAACAGATAAAAAGTGGTGTGAATAGGGGTGCTGCTCCTGGATAAGGGAGCATGAGCGGTGCTGGGAATTTGTATGATAGACTGATAAGAAACCATTTAGTCTTCACTATAGAAGCTGGGATTTCAGGGCAAGGAGGTATGTCAAAGGTCTTATCACATGATGGTGACAGGATTTTGGTATAACATCTGTAATGTAATTGAGTCATGTCATGCCCTGATGTTTCGATCAAGAGAATCTATAGTGTAAACAAGTCATGTCAAGTCATTGTGGGTAACCCTCCTTTTGTCTAAGGGTTAAAGTCCCTGCAGTTCTGGGGCACTAGTGTTATTAGACTCACCTAGTGAATTCGAACATAGTTGAGTTTAGTCAAGTCGAGAATTAGTATAAATAGAGAGTGAGCCTCTCTATTTATCACACACTCACTCACACTCAGTTGTAGCACATAGCTGAGGAAGAAGAAGACAATATGGATAGAATAAAGAGGTTACTGCTGTCAGGAGATCATCTTACTATTTTGGGGTTTTATTCTTAGTGTTGATTCTATCTCTGAGGAAGTTGTGGGGTTTTCTCCATTTATGGTTTCCCCGAGGAAAAACATTTTGTTCATTGTCTCTTGTGTTTGATTGATGTGCTTGTTATTCTCTCAATTAAAATATCATAATAATGCTAGCTTAATGTTGAAAATATAACAAATCCTAGTTGCATGAGTTAATGATGAGGGAAAACAATAAATGGGCATTAACAAGTAAGCATGTCCAAGACAATTGTGGGCATGGGCATCGACAAGAAGGAAAAGAGCTTGTGGACTTGGGGATGTGGCTAGGAAGGAGTGATCCAGGTCATTCCTTGCTGTACGTTGGAGACAACAATCAACTAAATGAGTCGAGCTCTGTAGTGGTGGTTGAAAAGAAATACGTTAGGTCGACAAGAAATATACACAGACAATATGCAAGAATTCAAACCAATTTATTACTTCTGCTCCATGAAAGATGGAGGAATCAGATGATGATAAAAATATGTCTATATTGCATAATGTACATACTTATATAGAGAATGTTGAGAAGTTTGGGTGACTACCCGCTACGTTCAGTTACTAGAATTTATAATGGTATAAAGTTCAACAATTTCAAATCATGTTTGTATGTTGTATTCGAGGTGGACCTGTCGAATGTGAACTTGTCGGCTGAAACTGTCGAAAGAAAACCTATCGAAGGTGAACTTGTTGGTTTCCAAGGAGAACCTATCGGCTTTGAAGGAGAACCCGTCGAACATGAACCTGTCGGCTACCAAGGAGAACCCGTCGAACATGAACCTGTTAGTTTTTGGTTGGATCATTCCTCCTTCATTAAGAAACAATGGTCTCCATTATGTATTCATTCAGGTGAGGAAACTCTTCGGAAACTTTATTAGTAGAGAGCCATTTTCCTTGCGCATGAAGTTGTCCAGCTTTAGCCACTTGAAACAAGGGGATGGAGTTTGTCCTTGTAAGGAGTATGCATCATCCCAAAATGGTGTCACAAAGAAGAGGTTCTTGAACATATGGATGGATTTCTTTAGGTTCTGTTGTTTGAAATTTTTTTTGTTCCAACAATGTTGCATGGTATGGTCGAAGCAGATCTACATTGAAAACTGGATGTAGGCCAAGGCATGCAGGAATGTCGAGCTGAAAAGAATTTTCTCCAATCTGTTCAAGGATACTGTATGGACCATATCACAAAGGTTTCATCTTTCTATATGAGCCAGTGAAGTGCTCCTTCTTTAGATGTAACCAGACCTAATCCCCAATTTGGAATGAATGAGGAATACGATGCTTATCATGTCAAGACTTAGATTTTTCATTTGCTCATTGCAACATTTCCTGTGCTTGCTTCTGGATGTTGTATATTTGATCTCTAAATTTCAATGCTTTATCCACTTCTCATCCTTCGAATTCAATGTCGTTAGACTGTGTCGAGGAACTCATTAAGTCAATAGGCGTTGAGGGTTGAAATCTATAACAGATCTCAAATGGACTCTTTCTTGTAGAGATATGTTGAGCACAATTGTAGTTGTGTTGTATGTATGGAAGGTTGTCATCCCATGTTCGACAATGCTTGTGCTTGTACATGTGAAGCAAGTGTACGACTAAGTGATTTACAACTTTTGTCTGTCCGTCTATCTACGAATGGAAGGTTGTTGACAAAGAAAGTCTTGTGTCGATCTGTTGCCAGAGAGTTTGAAAAAAGGTGCTGACAAATCTAGCATCTCTGTCGTAAATAATGGTCGTCAGGAGGCCATAGTATTTCCACAAATGTTTAAAGAAGAGTTGAGAAGTTTGTTGTGTTGTCCTAGTCTTCTTCCATGGTATGAGTATATCCATCTTGGAAAATCTTTCGACTACTACTAGTATCATGCCATGCTGATGTTTGGTAGTAGGATATCCCGTCAGGTAGTCCATAGAAATAGATTCACATGGTTAAATAGGAACTGGAAGGGGTGTACATATTCCTTATCTTCGATTCAGCGGTTTAGCAATGGCACAAACCATGCACAATTGAATGTACTTGTTGATGTCAAATTTAAGTGAAGGCCAATAGAAATACTTTCGGAGGATAACAAGTGATTTTGTAACTCCAAAATTTCATGTGGTATTGTTTTAGTGTGCGTCCCAAATGAGCTTTTGTCGATGCTTACTCATCGGTACACAAAGTTGTCCAAGCTTGTATAGCAAGGTGTCCTTTAGGAAGTAGTCGGAAATCAAAAAATTGTCAGTAGAAAAATCGCAGTCTACCAAATACAATTGTGTCCAAGTATTAGTGTCATAACCCTGCATACTCATCACTATAGATAGTAGAGTAATGGGTGGTCTACTGAAACAATTGGATGTGACATTGGATTTACCTTTCTGATACTTAATTACCAACTGAAATTGTTGCAGGTAATTAATCCACTTGAGCTGTCGGGTTGTTCGTAGTTTCAACTGAGTCGGAGTGAACTGCAAAGGCTTATGGTCAGTGAGGATGACCATTTCCCTACCAAGAATGTAGTGTCGCAATTTCTTAAGAGCTTGCATAATCGTGTACATTTAATTTTCATATGTCGAGTACATTCTAACTATGTTTTTGAAAGTCTTGGAATGAAACGTGACTCAGTGACCTGACTGAGTGATCACTGCACTGAGGGCATAGTTCGATGCATCCATCTCAATCTCAAAGGGCTGATGCAGATCAAGTAACACAAGTACTAGTGGAATACAAAGATTGTTTTTTATTTGTTCAAAAGCTTGTTGTTGTGTCGGTGTCCATTTGAAGACAGTTTTCCCATTTCCTTTCATCAACTGATTCAAAGGCCATGCGATGTGACTAAAACCAAGTATGAATCATCGATAGAAATTCACAAAGTTTTTTATTTGTTCAAAAGCTTGTTGTTGTGTCGGTGTCCATTTGAAGACAGTTTTCCCATTTCCTTTCATCAACTGATTCAAAGGCCATGCGATGTGACTAAAACCAAGTATGAATCATCGATAGAAATTCACAAAACAAAGAAAACTTCTTAGTTCATAAATTTTTTGAGGAATGGGCCAAGCTTTGAGGATTTGTACTTTTTCTGGATCGACATGAATTCCTATAGATTCAATTACATACACCAAATACTTGATGTTGGTCATCGCAAACAAGCGTTTTTCCATGTTCAGATACAGTCGATGTTGCTGGAGAGTGTCGAAAACTTACCGAAGTTGCTTGACATGTTCTTCCCATGATTGACTGAAAATCAAGATATCGTTGAGATAGACAATGACACATTTATCGATGAAAGGTAGTAGAAGGTCATCCATATATCTCATGAAGGTTTCAGGTGCATTAATTAAGCCGAAAGGCATGACTAACCATTGAAACAATCCTTACATAGTTTTGAAAGTTGTTTCCCATCCATCAATCGACTCTCCTAGAATCTGGTGATATCCCAAATTGAGGTTGATTTTCATAAAGAACTTAGGACCTTTTAGATTGTCGATGAATTCATCAATCCGTGGAAGAGGGTATCTGTTCTTCACTAAAAATTTGTTGAGATCCCAGTAGTCAATGCACATGCGCCAAGTCTAGTGTTTCTTTGGAACTAAAAAGACTAGACTTCAACAAGGAGAGGAGTTGGGGCAGATATGACCCTTGTCGTTCAAATCCTGGTTTTGTCTGTGAATCTCTTCATTTTTTAGAATGGATCTTCTATAAATAGATGTGTTAGGTAATGAAGAACTATGAACAAGTTCAATGGAGTGTTTTACATGACAGTGCAGAGGTACTCCATCTAGTGCTTGAAATATGTTCTAGTATTCTTTAGAATGTTGTCGATCTATTATTGTTGTCAGGAGCTACATTGGTTGGTGAGTCGACTCATTGTTGTAGTATTCCTGGAATGTTGAGGCTTTATCATGATTAATGCAAAATTTTGAGCATGGTTGATAAGCTTCTTCGATGTTTGGAAAATATCATAGCAACTTTTGATGTGTTTTATAGCTCTGGTATGCCATACCATTGATTTTGGATTTTGACAATCACCTTCTGAGGCCATGACTGATATGTACCGTGTCGATCCCATAGGTAGGGTTTATCGAATATGGAATTGGCTACGGAAAGTGGTGCCAAATAAAAGAGTACTTCATATTCAAAAGGATTAATGAAGTAGGTGAGGTGAAATTTCCATGTGATCCTTAGTTACTGCCCATTCTTCATCCCACCAATATTGTAAGGTTGAGGATGTGGAGTTGTGACAAGACCTAATTTCTTCACAAAATAATCAGAAATAAATTTCTTCTAGAAACTGTTATCCATAATCAGAAGTAATGGATTGTTCTGAACCCATATCCATGTATGAAATAGGCACTCTCATTCTTCCTCATTGATGATGGTCGAGGCTATCAGAGTGGTCAGGGTCGAAGCTAGGACGATTGATGCATCTTGATCATATTCTACCAGGGTTCTATCTGATGAGTCGGATGTCAAAATGTTTTCCAAAAATGCCTTTTGAGCTTTACATTCTGACGTATCATGCCATGATGAACTGTGATAATCATACCATTTCCCAGTAGGTTTCTCTTCATTGTGATCCCTCTTGTCTTTCTGAAAGTTATTCTTTTGATGATTAGGATTTGGAGGAGTCTACTGAGAAGGATTCTTGAACTTCTCAAAGTTGGTTGGTGACTTCTTTTCGAATGTTCGACCTGTTGGCTTGTTCATGAAACGTATCTTTCCTTTTTTTTAGCTTTAATCTTATTGGTGTAATGAAATACATCCACAAGAATGTTGATAATCAGAAAATCCATATCTTGTTTAATGTATAGGGATAAACCATTGACGTACTTTAGGACAAGCAATTTCTCTTCTTCTTGGATTCCAAGTCTAGCCATAGTCGATAAAACTCGTCGGTGTAACTTTGTACGGACTCGTCTTTCCACTTCCTTAACTGCTGCCACTTCTTGTATCGTTATTCAATGTAATTGTATGGATAAAAATCCTTTCAGACATGTTCGACAAATTTTACCCATATGTCTATGGGGTCTTCTTCTTTTTCCATTTTTGTCGATAGGTTCTCCCACCAACAATGTACGGATCTTGACATATTCAAGGATGCAATGGAGATATTTTCTGCTTTAGAGAGTTAATTTACCTCAAAGTAAGATTGCAATTATTGCACCCAATTGTCGATGGATTTCATGTCGATATTTCCTTCAAGGTTCAGTATGTCCAAACGAAAAATGATTTATCTAACAAATTTTTTGAGAAACACAAATCAGTTCATTATTATTGAGAGCTATCCTTAAGTTATGGAGGAATATTTTTAGTGAATACTTTCATATTTGATAATTCAGTGCCAATATCAATTTGTTAGCAATTCATGAGAATATAAAGAATTTCCTAAGTTGCATAAGCATTGCTAATCATCAGGTTTGTAAAGAAGAGATTTTGGTTGTATTACTTTGATAGAGGTTTATAATCCTTCTCTCCACACCTTCACTTGAAAAGGAATATTAGGACATATACAAGGCGAAGATTATTTAACGATCCTAAGACTATAAAATACAACTATCAAACCTCTCTTAAATGTTTTCCTTTATCTCAGGAAAATTTATTATGTCATGGACCTAGACTTTTCAATAAAGGCTTGAGTGGGTTCTTTTAAACTAGGATTTTAAGAAGATGAAAAAACACGGTATATAGTTCTTCTTCCTATGCATATTCTCTAATTTCTTTTACCTTTTGAACAAGGGATGTGCCATCATCATTGCTCTCAATCAAAATGAGCATCATCCTCAATTCCACCTTTTGCTTCAAGCCTGCAATGGTTACCAAAACCCAATATATAAATATATATGCCCCTAGAAATGCCCATTTTCAAAAGTTCATCAATGAGAAATTTGAGGTTAATTCCATATGATTGCAGGTTTTCCCAAAATAGTCTCACAATCATAATTTCATTGCTATGGGTTTTTCCTTTGGTAAAAAATAAAAAATACACTATGAACTTAGTTGGAAGATACAATAGTCCCAATTTGCAAGAACTATTTCTTGGAGGCTAATTTTTTTCCATACTAACCCCTGCAATTGGATATTGCTTCATAGAAATCACCAAATACAATTGGTGACAATATTAGCAAGTTGATTACAAAAACAAGGTTTCCTAAAGGATCAACCCCATCATAATATTCCTTCAATCATAATATGATTGATGGATCCTCTCCATGTGTAACCCACCTAGAACTAAAAACTTTTTATTTTGTGAAAAGGAATTCCTTTAAAACTTATTGTAAAGTTTTACGTTGTTGACTAAGGATGGAAAAAGATGACTCTAATTGAAATATTTTATTATTTAATAATTAAAAGAAGAAACGTCTATCCAAAGAGGATTTTTGAAGAGTGTTCACTGACCCACTAGGAGATATGATCAAATCTAGAAGGAAAAAATGACAAATGGAAGAAACAATATTCACTTCCTAGCTGTTGCAGGAGCCAAGTTCCCTATAATTGTGGTCATGTTGCCAAGAAAAGAGGAACTGAGAAGGTGGCTCATTTAATTACAAAACTGACCTAAAGATATAGGAAATCATATATATATATATATATATATATATATAACCATCGAATGAGTAGTGTTAGGATTAGTAATCCTCCCTTGTCCAATTTTGTCATATGTCTAAATCAGGAGTCATGTCTAAATTGGGAGTCCATCTAGTCTATTTTTAGTCACTAGCACCATTAGGTCCACTTGGACTCATTGGGGCACATGTTCCAGTTACTGAAGTGTGGGTAACACTAATTGAGGCCTACTACCACTGATTTCAATTGCATGCATCAGCTTATGATCCTCCTAGATCAATCCCTACAATTTAGGAGCCATTGGGAATGTCGTTTCTAATACCCCCCGTTTTGACCCTAGTTGCATTAAAATATACATGATGTATATGTTGTAATTAATCGTGGTGTGGAGCTAAAGGAAAAATCCCCACCATCGATTTGGTCATGTTTTGTTTTGGAAATTGGGATCATTGCTGATGGTATATCGTGCTATCCGACACATAATAGTTTTGCATCATGTAAATATGCACATTCATTAAAATAAACCTACAGCCAGCTACGACAGTGCAACGTTAAATGAAAAGGGCATGATTTCCTAAGGTTAAGGGGGGGATTGTCTAACCCATGGGAGCCATTGGGGAAAAGCCATGTGTCACCCACTTAAGCTCCTTTTGTTAGTTGGGGACAGCAACTACTGGGAATTGGTGGGTGGCAAGACTATCAGTCCTTGCCACATGCCCACTCCACCAGTCGTCTCTTCACCTTCACGTGGGAAATAAAAACACCATTACACTAGTACAAGTGATCAATTTTGCCACGGAAAAAACGTGGCAATATCCACGGAAAAGCGTGGATATTGCCACGTCTAAGTGTTTTTTTTCCCATGGAAACAATTTCGTCGCAATAGAGACAACCCGTAATTTGCGTTGCAATATCCATGCCTGGTCGTCGTTGTATCCATGCCTGGCCATCGATGTATCCACGGAAAGCCGTCGCTGTATCCACGGCAAGCCGTCGCTGTATCCACAGAAATTCGTCGCTATATCCACGCCTGGTCGTTTTTGTAGCCACGGCAAGCCGTCACTGTATCCATGCCTGGACGTTGCTGTATCCACACCAAGTTGTCGTTGTATCCACACTTGGCCGTCGCTGTATCCACGCCAAGCTGTCGTTGTATCCACGACTGTGAAATTTTTAAAAAAATTGCCGTCGCTGTATCCATGGCTATAACTGTTTTAAAAAAAAAATACAAATGCCATAAGATCAATTCCATGTGGAATTAGATCTAAGGCTTCTCATACACCTGAATCTTATTCGATCATTAACCACTGAATAAACCCATAATATGATATTCATTGCACCGAGAGATAGAAGCGAGGTTCTCAGTAGCTTGGGTGGGTGGGGATCCATCTAATAGCGCATTGGATATAGACAATGCATATGGTACATTTAATCCTCGCTACATATTACAGTGCAAGTGCAAAAGATAGAGTTGGATTTGATTCACCTGCACCAACTCCTATATCAATATGGAGGGGCACCATGAACAAAGAACCTCCTACTACATCCCTAACTGACTCTGCTAGATATCAAATGTCACAACAGAGTGAGAGAATGCCTAGGCAACAAACTAGCCAAGTCACAAGGGAGAGGAGAAATGGCCAGATCTAAACATAGTATGGTGTGGTTTCCTGTAACATCAGAGTAATATTGCGACCAGCAGTACCATAGGAGCAGTGAGTGAATGATCACCCTTAAGTTATAATCTCTAGACTATGATAGGGCCCTTTCTGATCCTATCTTTTTTAATGTCCTCAATTGTGTAGCAACAATCCAAACTTGAAAACCATGGCAGAAATGTGCCAAACAGATCAACCAGTGACAGGCTGGCAGCATCCTAATTTGTACCTGACTCTCCACAAGATAAGATGTTCTGTATCTAGAAACGCTCTTTATTAGTAGGATTTTAGACCCTATAATATATCATAAATGTTAGAGGCCAAGAACAGTTTATAAAAAATCACTCAGCAGCAATCGCTCACAGTAGAATCGTTGTCTTGCATGAAAAGCTGCCGGAGACGCCTTTTTCAAGCACTCTGAAAATTAACGAGACATTTGACACGATTTCTTAGTTCCTTGTTCTCTTCCATCTTTGTTTCAACCTGTACTAACTTGAGTCCTAGGTTCTTTTGCAATACTATGTTTTTCTTAAGTGCTTCTATTAGAACCCGGGCATACTCTGGAATTCCAGCATACTTGTGGATGTGAACAACATTAGTTGGCTGAGGCCCATTGATGTCTCCATCAATGGAGCCATTTGGAGATTTACCAATAACATTGCCATCAGTAATTTGTAAATTTTCTAATGCAATTATGGCTTCAGAAATGTCATACTCTTTTTCTGTTGTATGTTCATCTCTAACGGATGTGGAAAACTTGTTGTAATTCTTTAATATTTCTATTTTGTAATCTGTTTTCCCATCGTGACTATCTGCATACAAGATACAAGAGCATTTTGTTAAGGAAAATATTGCTTAAAATCTTAAAATCTAATTATCTACATACTCCTATTAACATTGTGACAAGGAAAAGTGTGAAACGCAACATTGCCATTTTTTTATTTGTGTTGTACCTGTTCCAACTTCCATCTCACTGACAAAAGGTGACAATGACTTAGGTCAGAGTCAGAAGCATGAAATTATCTGACAGCAAACATGACATGATATATGGTTCTAATCACTACTCCCCCAGCTTAAATAAATCCCATAATTCCTCGGAGTTGAATATAACTACCAAATTGCATAGACATCACAATTGTTCAGCTGAAAATAGGCACAGTTTCTAAGTGTCTTTTTAGTCTCTAACCATCTAACCCATAACAATGGTATCATGAAAGACAATTAAGAATTTTAAGGTCTACAGACTACAGGCTATGGAAAATTCAGAGGTATCCAGAA